>ML103316.1:0-55050 GCA_003697995.1 Taxidea taxus jeffersonii
GCAAGATTCGTGCCCTTTGCAGTAAGACTCTGGACCTCAGAGAAAATACCTTCAGAATTGCCCAGACCCAGCAGGGGTCCCCCTGGATTTTCTCTGCCCCACCAGGTTACTGGATCAACTTGGATTGGTTTAGCGGGTTAGTGTCAGAGCCCGAAGCCTGACCCCCCCCCCTCCTTGTTTGGAATTCTTTCCTCTCGTCTCCGTCTCGGGCTTCTTACGTTCTGAGGAGCAGCACCCCGGAGCACTGGGTCACTGGGGATGTCAGACGCCGGATCTCAATCAGAGGAGGAAGTTCTCAGTTTCAAGGTATCCAGGTCAGGAGCCAAGGAAACCCTAAGGATTGGATTCTGGGTACCTGGGTAGCTCGAGGGAGGGCAAAGCAGCTGGTGGAAAACCGAAGCGCAAATGGTCAGAGGAGGCCACCGAAGTCAACTTCAGTGCCTCCACGGAACTAGACACCAGCTTCCAGGACCCCCTACCGAGGGCCCCTGAGTGAGCAACGACAGCAGGACTGTTCCTAAACTCACCACTGGGAGGCAGCATGGAGCAACAGCAGGAGACTGGCTTGGGAGCCATCCCGTGAACTGGGCAGTCTGTGGCCTTGGCGGGTTCCTTCCTTGGCAAGGCTCTGAGCCTAAGTCTCGCCATCTGTAAAACAGCAACAACAATGCCCACTTCACAGCGTTGGGGTGAAGGTTAAATGTAAAGCCCCTAGAACACACAGGAGGTGCTGAAAGGATGGGAGCATCACTACCAGCATCACCAGGCCCACCGTGGCTCCCGTGCTCCTGAGGACTCACACTTCACACAGATACACACATAAGCACACACAGACACACACATGCACACATATGCATACACACAGATGCACACACACACACACCCCAAATTTGTTGGCAGGCCCTTGAGTGCCTCTGCCCCTGCCAGCACCCAGTTCTAGGTCAGCGCCGTCCCTGGCCTCTTGGCTCCTCGTTTGCAATTCTCTCCTCTGTTTTCATAATTAACACCGTTCGGCCTGGTGAACCATTTCCTGGCATCTCCTGCCCTGTGTCCCGGCAACGAAAGGCACCGCATGGAAATCTGAGAAGGCTGTGAGCCGTGGTCGCGCGGTTGTTGGGAGCCATGGGTGGGCAGTGGGCGCTCCGGGACCGATGACCTCGTCAGAGCCCTCCTCTGGAAGACACACCAGGTCTTGCTTAGCAAATATCACTTCCCACCTGTTCCAAACACCCATTTTCTTGTGCATGGTCATTTCCAGTTCACGGTGTCGAGGCACTTGTGGGCCCCAGTTTCACAGGGTCACTAAGGTACCCTGGGCCTTATCAAACAATGCCTGTCACTGGGAAATGTATATAAGGCAGGTTGACGCGAACACTGTGCGGTGAGAGCAGTGTCTTTCATTGGCAGCTGCGTGACACCGAATGCCTGAATGGCTAATAGTCTCATTTTTAAAAAAATATTTGGCAAGACGTAATTCAGCAAAAATGTTTCCAAAGAGCCAGCTTTATTCAAATCATTTAAATTTTTTTATATTCATTGCCTATAATTTATATTTTGCCTATTAATTGTAATAGAGAGTTTAGAGTATCTTATTTTTTTAAAGATTTTATTTATTTATTTGACAGACAAAGATCACAAGTAGGCAGAGAGGCAGGCAGAGAAAGAGGGGGAAGCAGGCTTCCTGCGGAGCAGAGAGCCCTACGCGGGGCTCGATCCCAGGACCCCGAGATCATGACCTGAGCCAAAGGCAGAGGCTTAACCCACTGAGCCACCCAGGCACCCAAGAGTTTAGAGTATTTTAGAAGACCTTTTTGCAAGCACAAGATATTTTTAATTTTTCTCTTTAGATTTACTTTTTTTTTAGATTTACTTTGTTTTTTATGAAACAAAAATTTTTTTGTTTTGAATATTGTATTGAAATTTGTATTTGATATTGTATTAAATTGGAGCTTAATATTTGTATTTAATATTGTATAAATAAATACATTATATAAATAAATACATTTGTATTTAATATTGTATTAAAATTGTGTTTGAATATTGTATTCAAAGCGAATTGTATTTGCTTTGAATACAATACAATTGCATTTTTTTTTATTTTTCTTAAAGATTTTATTTATTTATTTGACAGACAGAGATCACAAGTAGGCAAAGAGGCAGGCAGAAAGAGAGAGAGAGGAGGAAGCAGGCTGCCCCCGAGCAGAGAGCCCGACTCGGGGCTCGATCCCGGGACCCTGGGATCATGACCTGAGCTGAAGGCAGAGGCTTTAACCCACTGAGCCACCCAGGCGCCCCTACAATTGCATTTTATTTATTTTTTTTAAGATTTTATTTATTTATTTCAGAGAGAGAGCATGAGAGGGGAGAAGGTCAGAGGGAGAAGCAGACTCCCCGTGGAGCTGGGAGCCGGATGCGGGACTCGATCCCGGGACTCCGGGATCATGACCTGAGCTGAAGGCAGTTGCTTAACCAACTGAGCCACCCAGGTGCCCCTACAATTGCATTTTAAAAGTCGTTTCGATCATTATGGTCAGAGGAGCAAAAACTACGTAAAAATTTGATTATAATGTAATTAGAGATTTTGCTGAAATGAAAGCAAGAAAAAGGTACAATCATTTATGAAATAGGTTTGTCTATATTCTATAAGTGATTCAGACATGACCAGCCCACCAACAAAACACCCAGACACACACACTAATAATAAAACTTGAGTGACTTGGACATGTCTGACTTGATTCAAATAAAAACTGTGACTTTCCATATATTCTTTAACCTGTTGTTAGGAAAGCATATGCAGATAGAAGGATAGAACATATTTTATTTCCCACCTTGGCAGCTTGATTATAACTTTAAAATATTTAGACATATGACATGGGGATCCTCACATGTACTCTTGATCCAGACCCGCTAAACATTAAAGTCTAAGGGGTGAGCCCCGCCAGCACTACCCAGACAGGTTCTGGAGGCTTCTGGGAAAGAAAGGATGAGGAGGGGACTCCAAACAGGAAGAGGTTTTGCAGGGGAGGCCCACTAGTTAATCTGTGTTAACTAGTATGACGGCTCCTAACAGGTTCCTCTTCTAAACACTTCGTAGGTCCTGTTGGATTAACTCCCAACCATATCAGGAACGGGTGCCATTATTATCCCCATTGTACAGGTGGGGAAACTGAGATCATGGGAAGTGAGGTTGCCCAAGAGTATCCGGTTAGCCAATGGTAAAGTCAGGCAGCCTGACCCCAGAGCCCAGAATGTCCTCTCAACCGTGACACTAGTGCACTCAGGAGGAGCAAAGGGGTCCTCCACAGTGGGTGGGGGCCTATGTGTCCCCAACATCCAGGAGCTCAGAGACACAGGCGTCCCAGCAAAACGCACGGATGCTTGTGCTGCACCAGACACCTGCCTGCACCCGTGGGGGCATCCCTACTTCCCTGGGTCTCCCCACTCCCTCTACCTCCTTGGGTCAGCCTCGGGCAGTAGAACTTTCATGGGACAAGCGTCTGCTGTTTCCTGTCCCTCCCCCACGAACCCCTCATCCATGAAGCCTCAATGAACAGGGTGGTAGCCCCCAACACTCCCACCATCTCTCAGATGCCACCACCCACCTGGTCTGTCCCAGCACAGCCCCTCTGTCAACCGATGCGTGCGGCCCATGCCATCCTGGAGCTGGCCATACCTGCCAAATGGGCTTCTGTTCCTGGCTGGGGTTCCTCCTGTTGGATCCCTCGGTGGCCAGTGCCATCCTGTCCAAACATGGCTATGAGCAGGACGCCTTCTGGTATAAAACCCTTCATTGGCGTTGCATTGTTCCCTGGACGAAGACCAACAAGGTGCAGCTGTACCATTTTACAAGGACATTGGTGACCTTATAAAAGATGACAGCAGGCCCACGCCAAGGAGTCTTGTTCTTTTCTCTCCATCACAAATGGGAGAACCCAGCTGTGTGATGACAACTGTACAAAACCTGTTCCCAGCAGAGGGGACTAGTCTCCCTGGACTTCGGGTGCCCACAGTGTCTCCCCATTGGGATGAAAAGACCACAGATCTCCTTCCAAGAAGGACCTCATCTTCATGGGGGACTCCAGGGTCCTCTCCAGCATTCTTCAAGCTCTAGACCACCTGCCCCTCAGGCTCAAGCAAAAGGCATACCATGGGGTGAACAGGAGTTCAAGTTCCTGGGGTCAGCTTCCCAGTGAATCACGCCCTTTGAGGCCCGCCCACCAGTAAGTAGCACAGCAACCTCTGCCGCCTCTCAGCACTTCCTGGATGCATGTCCCTCAGACTACAGGACCTTTGCACAGGCTGTCTCCCTATCTAAACTCTCTCTACCGTCCTTTTCACCCGATTAAATTCTTGAGACTCCTGCTAAACAATTTTTTCCTCAGAGGAGCCCTCACTGGCCCCCTGCCCGGATCAGACACCCCCATAAATGCTCCCATAGGCCCATGGAACATCCTGTCAAACCACTTATGCCTACTTATAAGTTTCCCTTCTGTGTGTAATTACTAATGTCTGTCTCCCTGCTGGACTGTGAGTGCCACGAGGGCTATAATCACAGCGTGTGGCTCTTCGGTGTCTGCCCAGCACATAGGAAGTCCCCCGTAGAGGTGACTAACTAAAGAGGCAACAAGTTCTTTCAGGAATCCGGTTCCCCCCACTCTGCTGGGAGATGTCTGCAGGAGTCACCGAGCTCCGAGGGAAGGCACAGCGGTGACGAGATCAAGCCTTCATCCTGATGCCTACAGCACGTCTGAAGCTTAGGAGATGGTGAGATGATGACAGTGATGGTGGTGGTGGTGACAGCTTCTAAGCTACAAGGAACTCACTTACACCACGAGAAAGAAAACATTGCTTTGAGACTGGGTTCTGCTCCTTCTACTCACCTCTCTCTGACCACCCTCCATTGAGGAAGGTAAAATCTATCAAGTGGGAGCCATCATCCTGTCCGAGGGCTGGGGGCCCTGGCCCAGCCACCTGTGCTCCACCCCAGCGGGGGTAGGTGCTCGGAGCTCCTGGGACTGCGGCCGTCTCCCCTGTGGCCAGGTAAGGAGGAAAGGAAGGAAAAACCCAACATCTGTGGGTGCCTCCTGTGGGCGCGGCATCCCGCAAAGAATTCTACACCCTTCATTTCCTTTCTGTCCAGTCCCAAACTCTGCAAGGTAGGGCCAATGATCCCCCTATTATAGATGACGAAGCTAAGCTCAGAGAGGTGACAGGCCTGGCCAAGGTCACACAGCCCCTACGGGGCCGAGCAAACACTCCAGTCCTAATCCTGTGGGTGCAGAGACCCTGGCCCTTTCAACCACATGGTGTCACTGTGTGAAAACTATAAAACCAACCACATGTCCCGAATCCTGAAACTCTCCTCCACATCCGAGTCCTCCCCAGAACCTCAGCGGCAGACACCTCTGCCTGCAAGCCCACCTAGATTTCTCCACCTGGCTCTGCCGCCCAGTCCTTGATTTTCTGCCCCAGGCACACATGGGAAGAGCTGGCAGGGGCCCCATCCTGGCCAGGCCAGGAGTCAAAATGGCTCACCCAAGGAACTGCCTCAGAAACTCGGCCCTTCCTGGGAAACACCCTTACGCTGCTGCAGGAAGGGCTAGGGGCCAAACCTCCCAGGAATCAAAGCTCCTTTTCAGTTGTTTAGACTTAGCTCCTCAATGACTCACTGTTTGGGCTCTGATGACCCAGGCCAGGAGCCAGGGGCTGCCAGGAGGGGCCCTCGTTAAAATCAAAAGGCAGTGGTGAGCCACAGGGAGCCCCCTCTTTGGAGCCCGTGACTCACAGCTGCTGGGTGATCCTGGCCAGGTGCATGCACCTCCCTGGCCCTTCCCTAACCCCCAGTCTCATGGGGTGGAGGGGGGCGGTGGTGTGAGTTCCTGGAGGATCAGGAGCAGGAAATGGGAGGGGTGCGAGGCAAGCCTGAACCCCAGCTTGGCCAGTGTTCACCCAGCCTTACCTTGCACTAAAAATTTTTAATCCCAAATCGTTGGCCAAGATCCCATCACCCAGATGTCTCTTCCCCTCCACGGGTGGCACCCGCCCCGGGCCTGGACCCCTGACCTGCCCCCCGCCCCGACCACAGTGTCACAGATCTTGTCAGGGAGTCCTTCCCGTCTGCAGGAGTGAGACCCAGCCTCTGCACCAAACCAGCTCCTGAGCAGCTGGCCTTCTGCCTGGGGTCAGTCTCAGGTGGCAACATGACTTTTGCTTTCAAGGGCACTTTCCTCCATTAAAATAGAAAAAAAAAAAAGTGAAAAGCATATGTATGACCACACTGGTAGGAAGGCAGATATAATCTAGGCTGTGTTATAGTCATTCTGATTTTAAAGAAATTCAAGCATTTTGGGAGCCCCTAAAAATACCATGCATGCTAGGCACCAGCCTTACTGGAAGCACGAGGTAAGCCCTTTAAACTGTCTGAGCACCTATTCTGGCTCACCGTGGAGTCAGTTTACCTCTCTGTAAAGTGGGGATGATCAGAGCAGCAGCATCCTGGGGCTCTTTGAAGCCTCCTTGAGATCTTGCCTGAGAAGGGTTTTTGGCACCATCCTGGTCCACGGTAAGTGCTCAGAGGGGGCGAGCACCTGGTTGCATTTGAGCTTCCATCCTGCCAGGAAGGAGGCAAGCTGGGATGCCTTCTGTCCCCATAATACAGACAGGAAAACTAAGGAGACAAGCAAGGCAAAGGACCTGCCCAAGTGGTGAAAGCAGGACCACGAGGCTGCAGATCAGGCAGCTCCCAGGTGCTGTGCTGACAGAAATCGCTGGTCAAGCTATCCCCGCTCCAGACCAGGAACAGGGAGGGCAGGGCACGAGGAATCCCAGGCCAGGACAGGGGGCATCTTGCTTCCCCTTCTGCTGGCGTGGACTCAGGGGAATGGGTAGCAACCAGCCAATGAGGCCACAGTGTGCCCATGACTGGTGGGACTTTGCAATCTCCTACCACAACAGAGCTGGGCCCTCCTTTCCCTCCCCTCGAGCCCCTCCAGAACTCTAGCCCAGCTCTGAAGCCTGGCCTCTGTGTTCTGACCTAACCATGGGGATGGCAGCTCAGGCTGGGAGACAAGCTGGGCCGGGGGTCCTGTCTCCCCAACACATCCCCTAAGATAACATCAAAAGGATGGAAGTTTCCAGTCCATGCTGGAATGTGGGTTTTCCAGCTGACTCAGACAGAGTCTATTTCTATGGCTGCACACTACACCACTGCCTGAGGATCTAGGGAGACAGAAGTCACATCTGGGAGCATTTTCACTGCTTGTCAAACAAGCAGGAGCCTGCCCAGGAAAGAACAATGAAGAAAAACCCCTAAGCTCAGCTGGCTGAGCTCCCAGCCTCTGGCCTATACAATCTTGGACAAATGGCCCTCCAGGTCCCCAGGGTCCTGCCTCCTGCTCAAGCTACACTCAGCGCTCTCCCACTGGGTAACACGGAGCAGGAGACATGGAGCAGGGGACAGGGAGCAGGGGACATGGAGCAGGGGACAGGGAGCAGGGGACAGGGAGCAGGGGACAGGGAGCAGAGGGCTTGCTGCAGTAGCTAATGGCACAGAAACAGGACAGACTTGGCCATGTGGACGTCAGTTTCTCAGCTACTCTGGGCCTCGGCTGCTGCATCAGTAAAATGGGGGTGAGAAAACGATGCCACAAATGAGAAGCCTTTGGTACAGCCAAAGGCTCACAGCCCGGCTGGTGAGAGCTAGCACCATGGTTTTTGGAAAGGGGTAGTAGGTGAAAGGAAAGACAGGGAAAAGAGAGAGCCACAGACTGCTCCCCAAAACCCCTTGGCAACCAAGTCCATGGGCCCCCGGCTGGCCCCTCCCCTGGGGAATTGACCAAAGGCCTGGAGGTGTAGTTGCATCACTGCGCATTCGGGGGTTAATGACGGGGAGGACAGGACCCAGTATTTAACTAATTGGGGAGGTGCCCTGAGATCAGAAGCTCCCCGCTCACCTCCTGTTCCGCAGCCCAGCTCCTCTGCCCCCTGCTCACCTCCCCTCCCCTCGGGATGAAGCCTCCCCCTCTTCTGACCTTCCTCTGCCTCCTGGGTAAGTGACTTATGTGACCTTCTCTCTTCCTCCTCCCCAGCTGGGAACCGAGAACTCACCGGAGGTCCTGGAACCAGGCTCTAGGGAAGTTGTGGGGGGTCAAGTCCAGACCAGTTGTGCCTGAGGCAGCACAGGCCAGGGAAGAAGGGACGGGTGGGGGGAGGGGATGCAGCCCAGGTGGCCCAGGAGGGCACAGAAAAGGGGCGGGTGGGGACCCAAGGTAACACAGATGAGGTTCCTGCCCCCTGCGCTCCACCTCTTCCCCATTAGCTTCCATCTGGGGCTCCAGCCTGCCTGGATGGACAAACCTCCGTTGCTGTATCCGCAGGATCTGGAGGCATTTGGGGAAGCCCAGGTGGTCATGAAGCTGATCCAGTGGCATCTGATGGGACTTGATGGGGACAGAGAGCTCTGAAACCTGGGGAAATGATCAGGACCCGCTGGGAGACATTTGGGGGCGCAGTGGGGGGCAAGCAGGAGGACGAGTGGGTGGTAGTCTGGAGATGAGGGAGGAGGGCGGGAGGAGCCCTGGGTGCGTAGTCACGGTGGGGTGAGCACTAGGGATCGAGGTGGGATGGACGGCATGGGAATATCATTGCTGGTTGGCATCATTGTCGTTGGGAGCAAGGTGCATGGTGAGGTGGGATGGACGATCTGGAGGTTTCTGACTCAGATCTAAGGGGATGTGAGGGAAGCCGGCTGCAAAGGGCAGGGCCCTGATGGGTCTACCCGCCTCTGCCCTCCATCCCCGCAGTGGCCCTGGCCAGCGGGAACCTGGTCCAGTTTGGGGTGATGATCGAGAGGATGACAAGGAAGCCAGCGCTGCAGTACAATGACTATGGCTGCTACTGCGGCGTCGGGGGCTCCCACTGGCCCGTGGACCAAACGGACTGGTGAGCGGATGGCCCTGCATGGGGACCTCCTGGGGGCGGGGAGGAGCTGGCGGATGGCCCTGCACGGGGACCTCCTGGGGGCGGGGAGGAGCTGGGACACCCTGCAAGTGGAGGCTGACCTCTCCTTGGAGCCGTGGACCCCCCAGAAGCCCCTGGTCCACCCCAGCTTGGCTCCCGGGCCCCTCCAGACTGACCATGACCCTTCCAGGTGCTGCCACGCCCATGACTGCTGCTACGGGCGCCTGGAGAAGATGGGCTGTGAACCCAAACTGGAAAGGTATCTCTTCTCTACCAGCAGGAACAACATCTTCTGCGGTAAGCGAACAGCTCTGGAGCACCCCAGACTCCAGGTCGGGTGTGGGAGGGCAGCTTCAGACAGGAGCCCCCTCCTGATGGCAGCCCCTGCTTCCTCGTCAGGGCTGGAGCCTGGGTTAGAGGGATGGGCGGGATGGGTCTTCCATCATCACAGCATTGTAGAGAAAGACTGGCCTTCCCCCCAGGCTGGTACCCAGTCTAAAGATCCCAGGACCCGTGGGCTCCTGCCCTGGCTCCAGGCCTTCTCCCCGCCAGAGGCCCCCCAGCTCCAGCCTCTGGGAAGGAGGTACAAAGGAGGCAGAGCTGAGCCAGGCCCAGAGGAGCTGTACCCACACACCCTCTCTAGGGCCTGGGCGGCAAGGTTCAGAGCAATGTCCCCAGGACAGAGCCTCGAGGGCACAGTCCCAGACCTAGCTAGAGATACGATTTGGGACAGCAGATCCTATTGTCGAAGGCTGACTCCCCCTGGTGGGGCTCTCAGGCTGGACCTATTTGCTCAGCTTTGCCAGATCCAATGCCCACTTAGGGATTAGTTTTCCTCTGGTCCCCAGCCCCATGGAAGCCTCCCGGACCAGGTGACAGTGTGGAGGGAGCCCAGATCCAAGCATCAAGCCTCCCTGCTGCAAAGCCAGAGCCGCCTAGAGGGAGGGCGGGGCTGAGTCAGGGGGTAGCCAAAGAACCCAGGAGAGTCAAAGAAGACAGCTCAGATCTCTAAGGTCTGTCCTGGGAGCAGGGTGGGCAGAGCCAGGACCAGAACCACCGGAGGCAGATTTAGCTCAGTCTCTTGCTCCCACAGCCATCTATCTACACAGCAAGGCAGCTTTGACAGGTAGTGAGCTCTCCATCGCAGCAGGGTTATGCAAGGTAGGAACGAGTCACCTGTCCAGAATGGCACTGAGGGGATGATTGAGGAGAGGTGTCAGGAGGACAGGGCCAGAGGATCGTGCTTCACCTTCTCCCCCACTGGGTGACTTTAGGCAAGAGATGTGACCTCTCAAAAGCCTCTGTTTCCTCATCTGTAAAATGGAGCCAGTCATACTCCTTTTCCCAGCTTCACCTAGCTCCTAGCAAGAACCACCCAAAAGAACCCATGCGGCTGATGAGCCCCTAAGTTTTGCTGGAATAGCAGATGTGGGCAGAACCCTGGTGGGAAGTGGAGGCTGACCTTTGAGGGGAAAAGGAGGAGCCCTGGACATTTCTGTGAGATGTATTCGCCAGAGCTGCTGAGGGCCAACAGAGGCCGTGGGGAGAAGGGGAGGCCCTGGGGCCCTGCTGCTTAGAGAGCTGAAGCCAGCTCTGACCCCAGGCCGGGTGTGAGCACACACCTAGAGAGGGGGCCCGAAGACAAATGCCAGAAAAACGGGCTCTGTCGCCTCGGATGGAGACAGCCCCCAGGGCCCGAGCAAGCCCCAAGCTTCGGTCCCAACAGGCTTCAGTCTGGGCCCAGGCTGCTCCGGGACGCACAGGCCACCTGGGACTGAGTCGTTGTCATTTCTTGCTTCCCTGTCAGCTTGCTGGCTGCTCTCTAGCACCAGCCATGGCTCCCACAGGGAAGGGGTTGTCTAGAAATCTGTCCTGGGGCTGGAGCAGGTGTGTTAGAGACCCAGATGGTCTCCAGGCCGACCAGAGGGCCGGGGTGGGGGTGGGGGGTGCATGGGCGTGGGAGAGGAAGGCAGAACAGCTAGGACAGACGTCCCCCAGCTTCCCAATGTCCTGGGAGTCCTCCAGACACCCCCCCCGGGCCCTGCCCCTCTCTCACCCACACCCGAAACATCCCCACGGCTGTGGGCTCCCAGCAGAATGGGACAGAGAACGCAGACCTCAGAGAGCAGGAGGCTCAAGCCCCAGGGTCCCTGACTCACCTTGTCCCATCAGCCGGCCGAACCGCCTGCCAGCGTCAGACCTGCGAGTGTGACCGGACTGCCGCCCTCTGCTTCCGCCAGAACCTGGGCACCTACAACCGCAACTTCGTGCGCTATCCCAACACACTGTGCAGCGGCCCCACACCGCCCTGCTAGGGCCAGGCCCACCTCCGCCCTGCACCTCGCCTCCAGCGGCCCGGCCTGGGCAGCACTGACACCAAAGGCCCTCCCTCCAGAAAGTCCTTTCTCGCACCTACACCCCCCACCCCGAGAGCTCCCAGACTGTGGCCTGGACCATTGCTGGTCCTTCTAGGAAGAGCCAAGGGACCCTCTAGCACCCAGAAGATTCTATAACCCAGCCCTGAGATCCCCGTTCCCTCTCCTGAGTAAGTGAATAATGTTGTCCTATGACTCTAATATTCTCTGATCCTCAGATTCTATCATTATAGGATTTCATTAGTCTACAGTTTCTTTCATTCACTTTTTTTTTTCTTCCGAGTCTCTACCCTGTGCCAGCAACGTGCCAAGCACTGGGGATGCGGCAGGAACCAATGTGACACGGTGACCCCCGCGGATGATTCTAACATTCTGTCCTTTCCATTTCCCCTTATAGTAAGTTTTTGTGATTCTCTTTTTCTAACATTCTACAACCTTATGCAAGACAGTAATGGCGATCTCCAGAAGGAATAGATCTGGCCATATGGTGTCATGTGAGAAGCATAAAAAATACCAACCTAAAAATATTGTCCCCACCATGTCAGCAGGCCTCAAATCCCTCTGATTAGCAGAATGGCTAAGTGTGAAAATAAGCTCCAGAATCATTCTATCCAAACCCCTCCTTTGACTGAGAGGCGGCCAGGGGACAGAGAGGGGACGTTCTACCTGCGGGGGTGTCCTCATTCCCAGCCAGCGTGCCTCTGTTTCTTCCTGCGTTGGTATCATCCAGTGACACCCTGCATGGCCACGTATGGCCATGTCAACGTAACCCTCTGGTTGTCATCTTGGAGAGCCCAGAGTGCCCAGAGAAGGTCCACTGAAAGCGTGCCCAGGCCGGGTCAGGCTTCTGATATGGGGAGGGGAAGAAGCAAGATGTTGGCCTCCAGCATCTAACTTTGGAGCCATGAAGAATTTAATGCACCGGAAGGGTTTCTCCCAGGTGGGATGCGGCCAACCCTGGAAGCAAGGTACGTCAGCAAAGTCTACTCCTAACTATGGATGGAATTATCTCCGCTCTCTACAGTATGGTGATAAAGCCTTCCAGGACTGGGATGAGTCCATTCAATGAGACAAGCATGGGACAAGGTACTACACAGAGGGGACGGAGCTCACAACAGACACGCAATAAATGTTCACGCCATTTGTCATTTTCATGGCATGTGTACAACTTTCTGGACTTTGAGGGCAGGAAAGAGCGGGAAAAAATCAGAGGGATGATCATCATAAACTTTGAAAGGTGAAGATGTTCTGTGTTAGCAAAAACAAAGCGGGGGGGGGGTGGTGAGCGCGCTTTGCTGCTCTGAATGATGCTGGTCCTCCGCAAGGAGTCACAGGAAGACCAGGTCTTAGAGCAACACTGGGATTGGGGAGGCAAGCCAGAGCCTGTGTTAGGAAGAGTGGTCCTGAGGCGCCCTCTGGTGTCCACTTGGTTTAGGCAACAAGGAGGAAACCTAATTTCAGCTCATACCGGATTTCCCTTCATCAGGGGGCAGAGTAGCTTCTGGGCGGATGAAACGGGTCCCTTGGCATCGTCAATAATATGCTGAGAAAAACCACGGAGCCCTTACAGACATCTTAGAACGCTAGATGTCACTGCATAAGTGAGGCACACGGGCAGAGGGAGCTGGTGTAGGGTGATGGAGAGAGGTTATGCTCTGGGGGCGATGGATATAAGGCAGCAACGGGATGGCCCCCGGCTCACCCAACAGGTGAGCCATCCGGCAGAGTGAAAACTGGAACTTACGAACTAGATCTGTGCAGTCCATTTTCTCAGTGATCCATAACTATTCGCGGGATGAATCAGTGGGTCTGAACGTGTACATGTCTGTGGTACGCACATTCATTGCCAGGTGCACACTTGCAGCAATGACTAAAAACCCCTGAACTTGAGGTCACAGTTTCCAGGTCAAGACCTCTCTGCTCAGCCAGTTAGCCATGGTACCTCTGCTCCAGACCTGCGGCTCTGTGCAGCCCGTGCACACCAGCAACAGCATCCTTGGGGAGTTTGTCAGAAACGCAGGGTCTCGGACCTGACCCCAGGCCCATGGAGGCAGAACCTGTAGGTTAACAAGACTTCCCCCACCCCAAGTGACTCGTGTGGCCATTAAAACCCAAAACACCCGGACACGGGGGAATAAGGCGGGCTGGTTGTGGCAAGGTTTAAATGAGTTAGCGTTTGGGAAAGTGCAGAACAACGCCTAGCACATAATAAGTGTTCGTGTTCTGTGAATGAATGACAGCCATAATGATAGCTGACACTTTAACAAGTCTTGGCACTTCTAAATGCTTTCTGTTTATTAAAGCACCGCTCTAAGTGCTTTGCACTTAGTAATTCACTGAATGAATGCAGGAATGCATGAGGCCTGGGGGCTACCTCAAGGCTGGGGGCAGGACCCTGTTACCTGAATGTTCATGGATTGCCTCTCCAATTTTGATGACACGATTTGGGTTGATTTGCTTTGTTCCCACTTAACCCCTAACACAAGCTATTAACGAATTGCTTGATCAAGTAACTTGCTGAGTAAGTGATTAGAAATCAAAGCAGATTGGAGTTTCCGATTAGGATTTCACCAGACCTCCATCTGCTCCTTTGGGATTCTTCGTGGTGTGGTGCTGGAGATTCAAACCTCCGGTAAGTGTGTAAGTGTGTGCACCAGCGACACGGCTGGTCCCTCGCTGAGTGCCGGAGATAGACAGGTCAGATGTGGCCAACCTGCAGACAGACACGTTATTCTATACTAGTGTTTTCCCAGAGCAAGACTAGACCAGCAGGACCTCCCTTTTCCAGCCAGTCACCATCCTGACTTCCTCTTCCCCCAGATGATTCCTCTTCCCCATGATTTCCGTCATGTCGCTCCCTCCTCTGCCCCCGAACCATCAGTAGCTCCCACTGTCCACCAACCCATGGCGTTCAGGCGCAGCATCATCTGCTTTTCCAGCCTCAGTGATCCAGCTGTATATATAGTTCTTTACACTGTACCATCATCACGAACAGTCCCAGAATCTGCCCCCACCCACCGCCTTTCAGCCTTCACACCTCTGTACGAGCTGTCTTCAGCCTGGAAGCTTCCCTGTTCACATGTGAAAATCCGCACGCTTGAGGCATATCTCAGATGCCACCTTCTCCGTGATGCTTTTCCAGCTGGAGATTTCACCCTCCTCTGAAATGCCAGGCAATGTGTTGGCACCTTTCCTGGTCCACTTACGCCCCATCATCAGGGTCCTCGTCTGAGGTTCCTATGTGATGGAGGCAGACTGCTGTAGATTCAAATCCTGCTGCCCATCTGTGATCGTGGGCCTGTTACGTCTTTCTTGTGTGTAAAATGGGGATGGAATCACCAGGCTCACAGGGGGGTTGAAAGGTTTAAGAGAGACAATGAGTTCAGAGTGCCCAGAGTGTTCCAGAAGCTCCATCCCGGCCGAGCCGCTCTAGGCATTTTTGCCTCCCCTGCCGTACCCATCACAGTACACGCTAGATAAGTATCTGTTCGGTTAAATCCACGGACACATGATAACTGGAATTATTTTAGGGAAGTGGTAGCAGGCACAGGATAAATCCTATGCTCATTTATTCAAAGAGCCCCAGAGCTCACTACTCTGAGTGCTCATTGATCTTAAGCGGAGACGTTTGAAAATCATTCAGCATGAGTGCCCCGAGCGGAGGTCCAACGGAGGAAAGGAGGCACACCTGGCCGGAGAGAGCGTGCGCAGCTCCATTCCTGGAAGACTACAACCTGTGAAGAGCTCCAAAGCCAAGATGCACCCAGGGGTCAACACCACTGAACAGTCAGGATGGGCGAAATTGTCCTCATCTCGGGGAGTCGCGCAGCAAGCACGGCATTGGTCTTCCAGTAGCAAAAGCCACAGACCACATGTTTGAAGACGTGCCCAATCTGGGTGCCTGGGTGGCTCAGTCAGTTAAGTGTCTGCCTTTGGCTCAGGTCATGATCCTGGAGTCCCAGGATCGAGTCTCACATTGGGGCTCCTGCTCAGCAGGGGGTCTGCTTCTCCCTCTGCTCCTTCCCTTGCTCATTTTCTAATAAATAAATAAAATCTTAACAAAACAAAAAAGTGTCTGGTCTTTCCCCAAACTGTAGATCCTTAATAAACTCTGTCCTCAGAACATGCGATAACCCCCTGTAGGGTCTCCCTCTCCCCCCTTTCCGCCCAGGCCAAATGTTGCTTCCTCCACCAAGTCTCCTTGATTTCCTTCTGAGTTCACGGTCCTCCTAGCATAGGATCTCCTTTCACATCGTGTGTATGTCCCTTTTACTCCTGGAGACTTGGAGGACTGGGTCCATGCCTGATTCTATGCCCAGAAATAAGAACTGCTGGACCATACAGGTCCAGTAAACGCGGGATGGACTCTTGGATGCTTGGATGGGTGAATAAATTGAATAAAAGTGGGAGTACCTTGAGGTACCTAAGTCATTCTGCCATAGGGAAGTTCAGACAAGTTTCTCCAGCGGTGGGGGGGGCAGTTTTCCTTCTCCATAGCCAGTACCTATGAAGCGGCAAGATTGGTCCCGGCCCCTTATGAACAAACACGTTCTCAATTGCTGAGTCACTGTGATCCGAGTGCCCACATTGCCCAGCAGCCTAGCCAAAACCCACACTGGCGCAGAGCATCCTATGACCAATTTTTATTGTATCTCAAGGCACATCTCCACCTTCCGAGCATCAGGGCACGTGTAAAGGCTCGTGGGGCGACTGGTAAATAACTTTAAACCTGGGTTTCCAAACCAGCTTTCTCCTAGGCAACCATGAAGTTACCAAAAAGGGACACATATCAGCCACTTTCCCCCTTGTGGTATTTCAGTCCTTGGCATCCTACGGTCATTCACCCTGAGTGAGCAGTGCTGTGCAGCCTGGAGGAAAATGTAAAGAGCAAACTTCCTATACTCTGCTCATTCCCTACTTGGCCCGAGAACATTTTAACCTCACAGGCTCAGCCTGCCTCACAGACAGGACCTCCCTCACCGGTCCCCTGGGCCCTGGCAGGAAGCCGCTGGACCCCTGCCCGAGCTAGCAGGCGGTGCCTTGGTCTCCGGTGAATCACTGCCAGCTGGAATGGAGGCCAGGGACGGTTCCCAGCTGAGGGAGCACCTGAAATGGAACATCACCTTGGTTCTAGTAGGATCTTTCAGAAAGATTCTCAGTTGGGTTGACAGGATCCGGACCCCAGGCCTCACGGGCTCAGGAATGTGCGCCCAGAGGTCTCTGTCATGGACGGAGGCGAAAATCACTCAAGGAGGCTAGTGACCGTGGGGGAAACGTCTGTGCCAGTAGCCACATTTTCTTTCACGCAGGGTGCTACTGGATACCTTCTGGCATCAAGGTACTGTGGAGCCAATTTGAGTACAAAATTAGAATGAGAGAGTGAAAGTCTCAAGACCAAAATCCCCAGGATGTGGCAAGGCCCAATGAGATCGCACCAGCCTTGACCACGTGATTGGCCAGAGCCTTTGTGTGGGTTGGTCCCTGTGACCGCTGGGGACTTCCCTACCTACTGGCTTTCTGCAGATGCCCTCCTCCCTGCCATGTCCCCTGCTAAGGACCTCTCCAGGTGTCTGTGCTCCAGTCACAGCTGCCCACGTGTCTGGTGGGCTTGGCCTCCTCCTAGCATGGGTCAAACCGACCCTTAGAGCTCTAGAGTGGCAGCCAACAGGAGCTGCTCCGTATTTAGACAACTCCAAATTCTCAGAGATGTTCCTAGGGATCCACCCACCTTCAGCACCCCGTCCTGCCATCGAGCGCAGTGGTGGCGCCCACCTGTACCAAAGCTCGTCAGCTCCTCCAAGCCTGGTGAGACCCCAAATGACCGTGCCCTCCCTCTTCCATGCCAAGGCCTCTAAAAAGGCCACTTGCTGGCATGCTCTCTCAGTCTCATCCACTCGAATGGCGGTCACGCTGGCAAAAACAACACGAAGCTTTGTCTTTAAACTAGAATTTATTGGTATACAAAACTCCATTTCATAGATAAAGTGGCACATCTTTGCAGCTTCTATTGCACCAAGTATGGAAGATTAAAAACACAAAAAAAGAAACATTTGGTTTTGAAAACACTGCAAATAGCCAAGTACAGTACTTTGGTAAATAAAACATAAAATGGTTCAGATGAACACAATCTGTGAAAAGAAACCACCAAGAGGAAATGAACTATGGACATCAGACAACGGTCACATTTCTCCCCGTCGAGCTCGAGATAAGGCAAGACTTGCTAAGTCTATGGACTGTGACCCCATGGAGGTCTTAAGTATCTCCAGGCTGAAGCTAGGACAAGTATAGTGCAATTAGAAAAAAGAGATGGTTCCTGAGCCGGCGAAGGCCTGTGTTCCCCCCAGACACACCTGTGCTCCTTCCCGGGGGGTTCACGCCCTCCGGCACCTCTGCGCCAGCAAGAGGAACACGCAGGGCTCCAGTCTAACTCCCGGCTCCTTCCGTCTTCTCACTGAGCTCAGTGGTCCTGGAGCTTGCTGGAAGTGTGGCCGGGGAGGCCGAGGGTCTTCCTGCCATGGAAAACGAACGATGAAGGTGGGAACATGGGGACAGCCCCACAGTAGTGTTCTTCAAGTTTGGGTAAAGGGACGTGCCAGGGGCTCAAACCACAGGCTGAGGTTTCTGACTGAGCTCCAGTGACTGTCCTTGACGGCTGGCCACGGGGGCCTGCTGGCTGCTGACGTGCGCAGGGGTGCGGGCAGCCCTCAGATGCTTCGTCCGGGGATGGTCGCCCGCCTGACGACAGGCACAGGGAGCAGCAGCCGTTCTGAAGCACGGGGCTGCCCTGCTGGAAATCGAGCCACCGCGCAGAAGCTCGTGCTTTACAGAAACATTCTTCATGACCGCAGCCCCTTCTCTGGTAACTCTGCGAGGACGCTAACCATTTTACCCAAGCTACAAAGCACCCCTAACTAGCAGAGAGAGACTAGTAAGCTCAGAAGACGTGGCTAAGAGCCTGAGGTCACCAGGAGCATCACCTGGGGCCCGAGCAGGGCGAGGCAGCCCGCAGGCCCATCAGTTCCCCGGGGGCTGGGCCCTGTGACTGGGGGGGTCACCATGGCCGCCTCATTCCAGTTATTCATTCTCCCTCTAGTATGTGGCAGCACATTTCCCTAAACACGTCATCTAGAAGACCTTCACTTCAGTGTCAGCGGAAAAACACAATCTGCTTTAGAGTCAGGAAAACACAGGTCGTAAAAAAGTGCCATTATCAAATCACCTCCGAACTGTCGGAAGGCCCCAGAGTTGTAGACACGCCTGTCCTGAAAGCGGAGGGGGACAGTGAAGACTGAAAACGACCAAGCGGGAGAACAGCAGCAGACTCTGAACCTAGACATTTGCTACAGACAGACAGAGCCTTGAGGTAAAAAGGTAAAAAGGTGAAGAGCCACGTGTCTGCCCAAAACGGGAATCAGAGAGGGCCCCATTCGTGACCCATGGAGACCAAGCGCTCCATTTTCTTCCTTTGACTCAGGGAGCCCGTTAGTCAGCGTGGACTAGAAGTCCCAGTTTCTGGTGACCAACCGCACATTCGAGCTGACCATTTCACAGAGGTAAACTGACAGCAGTCTATGTAGACCCAGTAAAACCCAGGCAGAGTCTGAAGTTTCTCAGAATGAGAGAAACTGCACATTGACGACAGGGACCCACCATGAGGACAGTGCAGCGCCGCAGTCCCTCGGATGCCGACCTACGTAATGAGTGAGCGGCTCTCCCCGACGTCACACGGCCCTCCTCGCCCAGGACCGTGTCATTTCACATTGTAAACCCCAGGGAGAGGAGGCAGGGCGCTACCGATGACCAACTCGAAGGTTCCCGGGACGCCCGCTAGAGCCACCCCGCAAGGGAGACCCCACTTCACAAGCCCTCGGGATCAAAATAGGTTTGGAAGCATTTTCAGAGCTTATAAAAGAAAATACAGACAACAACCTCCGCTGATATCGAAGATCTTGCTTTATGCCACCATCCCTCAACCAGGCTCTGCTCCAGAAAGCATATGTGCGCACGCCTGAAAATTACATATACATATGCGTTCTCTCTCTCTAATACCTCCTGATGGCAACTATGTTATTTAGAAGGTGGGTGCTAGGTTGTTTTAATACATCTACCTCTCTCGTACAAAGCTGTTGCCACTAAAATTTTATTTATTTTGACCTTTAAAAAAATCTTGTTTTAAAATCCATAAAACCTTTATATACAGCTTCTAAGACGAATAAGCAGCTACAGACCACTGCCCCATCCCCTTCTCCTGACCTCATTAAAGGCTACCAAGACAACCCCAGGCAACATAAACCTCTAACAGCCAAGATGTAGCCCGAAGGCTAAGCAACACGCCCCTCCTAACACAGGGTGCACGTGAGTCACTGGGCTGGGGATAAGAGTTCCAACAACAGTCAGCCCAGAGCCAGACACACTGGGCCTCCTCCACGCTGGCTGCCGATAAAGTAATTTTCAAATGCCTACAAGGCAACTAAGTATACGGATCCCATCTACCTCATCCTTCAGTGAGACTGAGGCAGTAAAGTCTAAATTCACATGCTTAGCGAGAGATATCACTAAAGTCAAGTACATGTACCCCATTCCTAATAACTAACGTTTTAAACACAGACCAATTTTAACTGGAAAACTATGAAATGGTAGTATGAGAAAGTTCCCAAAGCCAGATTAGTTTTTAAAACCACTGTTACTTTACCCCAGAAATGCTGAGGTCTATTATCAGAATTTGGTGATTTGTTAACAAGCGTGCCCAATTAATAACTTTTTAGCAGCTTCTAGTTAAACTTCTAAAACCCAACAGGGCCCAAGGCCACCTTCACTAACCAGGTAAATAAAGCAATTCTATTGCTCCTGACTAGGGGTATCCCTTATAGTTATTTCAGACTCCTAATCCTGCTGAGTTTCCAAAAACACGATCTTGACCTTCCTAAGAGGATCTGGTCTCTTGCCCTCTAGGCCTACCGGATGGACAAGAAGGAGTGTTCCCTCAGGAAAGATCAACCACAGTCAGGAAAGTGTCCAGAGGCAAAAGCCAAGAGAATGATGGATCCGTAAGCACTGGATCTCACTTCTTTGGAAACAGTAAGGCAATAGAGCCCCTGCACCCGCAGGGACTGAGCACAAGAGCCTCAAACTCAGGACTCCACAATGTGCAAAGAAAACATGCTCGGCACTTTCCAAATCTGCTGACTATTACAAAGCCCTGTACCAGGAAGAAGCCCAAATTGCAACGGCCTGAGAGCAATTCCAGGAAACTACAGGTGCTCCAACTATAAAAAGTCACCAAAGTCAACAAACAAAAAATTAAAACACATCATTAAAACTGAAGAAAGCAAATCATCTGCTGATAAAAGCAATTCAGTGAATCCAGGCCCAGCCCAGATAATGGCACATCCATTCAGTCAAAGGGTTTTTATTGTTTTCCCTTGTTCTTGGAACAGTTATAATTTTGAAATCTGAGGTGGAGAAGTAACTAATTTACCTTCTGATTCAGCAGAATTTATCTGTCCAAACACTGGGTCCCCAAAAGGCCAAGACTGTCTGCAACTGTCCAGTTCATACATTCCAGGTTAAAAGTTCACACCCACCTATCAGTCTTAGGAATGACCCCTCTCCACCTCCCAAATCCATGTCAGAACTTTAGAGTCATTCCATGGCCTCTGCCCTGTTGGGCTAACCTGAGTCCCTGACAAGTGCTAGAGTGCGGAAGAATTTTTCCAACATCAAAATCCCAGATAGGGCTGGAACAGAAAGAAAGAAATGCAGCATTTTATGGGATTCCATTTTCACAACATTAAGAAAACTGAGCATTGGGTCAAACTACTTCTCTGAAGGTATCTAAGTCTGGAACAGCGAGGTTAGTTAATTACTTAAAATGTGAACCTGAAAAGCCTTAGTTATTCTTCCAGACCTCTGCCCATACAAAACCAAGAAACTCTTTAGAGTCTCTCCAGACAAAGACAGGACTCTCTTCATTTCTCCCTTTATAACCCTGGGTTCTGCTCTCCATACGATCAGAAGCTCAGGATTACCTCATAAGCAGTAACATGCCACCTTCTCTGTGTCAAGAAACAAGTACCAAAACCTCAACAACACTACTGGTTTTCCAGCAAAGTCCAGGCCTAATTAATTAACATCAGGGGCGTTTATGAGACGGCTTGCACACAAGCAAACTCAGCACCTGCATCCCATCCGAAACAGCCTCAGAGTCAGGAAGGAAAGAAGCGTAGCTGTTCAATTTCCACCCCAACTACAAGATAAAGTACAGGATACTACTCATATCCTATTACTTTGGGAAAAATACTTCCTGAATTAATTTCTAATTAACTTGGATTAGTAGAAAATTAAATCTAAACATGTTCCTGAGTTGAAGACCATTTACAAACTATGCCATATGTGAATATCTGCTTGAAAATGAAAGGGAAACAAAGGAAACTTGTCATTCTGAATTTCTAGCAATTAATCTAAACTACTTCATGAACAATTACGGCAAAACTCACCCCAAGTGCTCAGGAAAAATCCCAGGGTCCCTGAACTCTGATTGTCAAGGCAAATAAAACCATATCTAAAAGGTTTTTGCCTGAACTAACTATCCAACCCTAGGACTCGATGTTTTCATTGCAGAACATGAATGGCTTCGCTGAACATTCATCAGACAGAACAAACCACTAACAAAAGTCTGAGCAAAACAGAGGCAGCCTGAAAGGAGACTAACTCAGTGTATGAGCTCGCGTGTGAGTCTGGGGGCTCGCGTGTCACTTTGTGAGAGGTCGGCCTCCCTGGAGAGCCTGCCACACGGCGCTCCTTTTCCATCGGCTCCTCGCAGCTCCCAGAAGGCCAGAGAGTCAGATGTTGAGAGCGGCAAAGGTCTTCACCAAGGTGACCTGCGTGTTCGCATCCGCTTCACCTCGGCCGCTGTCCCTGTGGCCGCTCCTGCTTTCCAGGGCCTTGTGACGGTGCCTCTCCTCCTGTCGCTTCTTTTTCTCCAGTCGCTGCTGCTCCCGCCTCTGTCTGTTGGTGACCTGAAAGAGAAGGCCATGTGAGCTGCCTGTGCAGCGGATTCAGGTGCCGCCTACTGAGGGGAGACGTGGCGCAGACAGATCCAAGGGGCACGGGCTGCTTCTCAGCAAGAACAGAGAAAACCCACCTAACAGACCAGAAGTGATGTCTTTCCCATCTCGGCTCCAATTTACATTTAAATTTCTATCTCCCTGCTGAGCTAGCAAAAGAAATCAATTCTATTCTTCTCAAAATCCAATACACAATGACCTAAGAAACATTAACCCTAGTCCTGCAAGAGATAATGCTCCAACAGGCCAGAGGACCTCTTTCACTACCTAATTTACGCCCCAGGTAACCCTAACAAAACCCTCAGACTTACTTACTGCATTTTTACCACTGCCTGTGGCTTTTGACATTATGCTGCATTTGGGGCTCAGAACTGCTTGGTGAAAACCTTCAAGCTGAATTCCAAATTCAGTAAAAAGAATGGTGCCATATACTACTTGCAGGAGTCAGGGGCGGGGAGAGAGATGGACAACCCTTCCAGGAAACATCTGACAATTTACCAAAAAGCCTTAAAAAGAGTCAAATGTCAATACCCTTTAACCTATCCATTCCTCTTCTGGGGCTCTAGCCACAAAAAAAAAAAAAAAAAAAATGCAAAATACAAAGATTTACACACAAAGTTTTTCAGTAAAGATGATGGCATTTCTGGGGATTGTATAATACAGGTTAACCCGGCAGCACCTGGACGCACAGTAACACTGGGCGGGGAGGGAGGCTGTATGTGTGCACACAAGCAGCACGTCCGGGCCCACCTCTCTGCGTCACTGCACACAGCAAACTGGACAAGCAAGGTTCTCATTCTGCTTCTCGATACCCCCTGATGCACTTCCCATTTTTTCTGTAATAACTACTTTCAAACCACCAGAAAACAATGATGCACTAAGATGAGCTCCCAGTTCCCCCCACTGCCACTGAATCACAGCCGCCCACCACTGGCCTTTGCGAGCCCATCTTTCATACCTTTGGGAGCTGGTTTTTATTTGCTTTGTTTTCTTCACTAGGGCTGGCCCGCTCTTTATTGTTGTCAGTTCTGCCTTCATTTAAGCCCTGATTTCCAAAGAGCCTGGTGCCACTGCCGCCCTCCTCCCATAAAGGGCCACACTGCTTCAGACTTTGGCCAGTGGACTCAAGGTTCTCCTCTGCATCTTCCAAAGAAAGGTATTTTATTAAAATTGAGAACCTAAGACAGTTACACAACCTAACAATGCATAACTCCAAATAGAGCAAGTTTCCTTGAAGCAAAATTCTAACATCAAGTCAATACGGTGGGGAACACAGTGGGGAATAACTGGTACTATTTGGAAGATAAATTTAAAAAGAACCTGCTGACCAGCTTAATCATCAGCTTCCCACCTGCAGAGTATCTTATTAAGCCACTTTTTAACACATATTTTTAGGAGGAAATCTTTTATTTGCACCCAAAACCCAGAAAGAACAGACTCCAAATCCATACTGTCTAATACAGCAGCCACCAGCCATAGGTAGCCATTTAAATGAAAAATGATTAAAGTTCAATGAAATTGAAACTTCAGGTCCTTACTCTCACTGATGATACACTATACTGGATGGTGCTGTCTTTAACATCACAAAGACCAAGTAACTCACAGCTTTCTGAGAAAGCACAGCAAATATACAAAGAAGAAAATACCCAAACACATAGAAAACTGTAATGCCGAGAGCAGAACCTGGCACATATCTGGCAATATGTACTGAAATCATTCTAAATAACTTGTGAGGACACTAAGACTGTGTCTTTTTTTTTTTCCATCTTCTGAGTCACAGAATTAAACCCAGTTCAAGTAAAAAAAAAAATTCTAATGTATCACCAGCTGATGGATACTAGTCATCTATATATTTCCATTAGAAAATTCAGTTATTTCTCTCTCCAGTCTATTTCAGTTATCATTTTGGTTTTATAAGGGATTCCTCTTTCAAAAAGAATAAAGCCCTCCCTGAACTCTCCATCCCTCCAAGACCAGCGCAGGCAGCCTTTCCATTCACCCTCCCGGTTCTCTGTATCCCCACTAGTACATATTATGCTGGTTTCCCTGTCTCCCCTCTGCCCTCCTCACCTCAACTCCAGATTATCTTCTCCCTGAGGCACGGCCAGGGCCTTGTAAAACATGCCCACATGCAGAAAGTGATAAATGGCAGTATAATCACTACCTGTGCCTTAATAAAAATTAAACATCTGAAAAGTCACCAACACAACCATTTTGAAAGCGTATAAATATCAATCATGGACTTACTATTTCTTTTCCCCTGGTTCATCTGAAGCATGGCAATTATTGCAGATTCAATGTTATAATTTTCAGCTTCCAGGTTCTGGACTATCAAATTAAAATCCTATCCAAGAAACAAAGGAACACTTCAAGACTGAGTATACTCTTCTACCTACCTCCACATCAACAACCTGATACGCGAGATGAGCTAACAGTGAGAATCAGGGCATGGTTTCAAGACCTTTTCCATTTAGGAAATGCCTTAATTTTCAATAAAGCTGGTCATTTGAAATAACTATTTAATATAAATTAGTTCCTTTATATAAAACTGCACTTTTACTAGTGTAAACGCCAGTCAGAAAAAGAAAAACAAAAAACCCACATACTTCCTTAGGATTTTGATCAATACTGGGTAAAATCTAGCAAACAAAAGACAAGTGAATAAGCAGCTCTCGTTAGGTCATCTCACTCGATCTGAGTGAGCCACAAACATCATGAGCCACAAACATCATGAACCTTGCTCAGGCCATCAGGTGTGGGCATCCTACACTGGGGCTACGAAACTGGCAGGAAAACTTGGCCCAGCAATGCTTGTTCATGCACCATTATTACTACAGGACAGAAATACTCACTGAACATCCAGTTGCATTGCAAACCTTCTGGACAGCATCTTCTACTTCATCTCTCAGGTCATCCTCAAAGTCAACACCCTTCATCTTGATCTTTTCCCTTTTATTTGATTCATCTTGATGAAGCATCTGAAACTAAAGGAAATATAAAGAATAATAATCATGGAACATGCAAATTAGGTTCAGAATTTTCCATATAGGAGACACTTTAATCTCAAGATCATTCTAATATTTATTTACAGGGAGAAGATTCCAAAAGCAATCTTAAGGGAATAGCAACAACTGGGCTAAATTTCATGCAGACACGGATACTCCAGCCCATAAAAGAAGTGTTAAAAAGAAAGGCCCAAGATATAGGATAAACTGCTCAGGAAGAATGGCATTAGAGCTCCTACATAGTTTCTAGACACAAACATTCTGGCAATGACTGCTGACTTGAACAGCACACATTGTCTCAGCTGATTTCCAGAGCTAGGAGCTTAGTCACAGAAGCTCAACTGATAAGCTTCTGCAGCAGGACAAGTTGTCTTGAAGAAACATTCACACATCCCTCACCTGGGTCCCTAGGCCCTATCTGATCATCAGCAAGCCTTGGTGTGCTGAAGTTCCTGTCCCAGCTGGACAGTCACAGGTGGGCGTGACTCATCTAACCTCATCTGACCTCACCTAACCATGGGCATACCACCATGTGCAAGGGAACCTGGCAATCCAAGTCCTAGAAACACAAAGAGCAGTTCATTTGGTATCCACGAGGCCTTTCCAATCTAAGCTTATTGCACAATAGCTAAAATCATCCCTCCGTGGTTGCTCAATCACCTTCTCTCTTCACTTCCTATAAACACAGGGAGATGGGAAATAGACAAGGACAAATTCCTACTTGTTTGCATGTAAAAGTATAAGCAGAATCCAGCAGTGTGCAGTCCATTCCTTCCAGTACAAAGTGATCTATTGTAAAATTACACCCAAACGACTTGGCAAGTCCTTAAAATGTATCCAAAGGAAATAAGGTCAAATAATGTAAACTTTAGAAAGGGTTTATGTGAAAGTGCTCACCACAGCACTACTAATGGTAGTGAAAAACTGGAAACTTGAGGGTTTCAAAGTGTATGGATAGTTAAATAACCATGGTAAATCCATACAATGATGCTTCATTTCGGTTAAAGTAAGGAGCTCAATAAACATTTTCACTATCATTATTATTTAACAATGTTTAGGCAATCGCAAAAAGCAATTAGCCCTCCCCCACAAAAAAAAAAAAGCAGAAGTATGAAATTGAAAAGAAGAAAGATTACCACTACTTGCAGATGATATAATTCTATACCTTAAGAAAAAAAAAAAAACAAACTCCAAGAGAGTCAACAAAAAAACTACCACAAACAAAAAGAATTCTGGCAAATCATATACTTACAAGAATCTAGTATCCAAAATATATAAAGAACTCTTATAATTCAACAACAAAAGCACAAATACCACAGTTAAAACATGGGCAAAGGACGTGAGCAGACATTTCTCCAAAGACACACAATGGCCAAGAAACACATGAAAAGATGCTCAACATCATTAATCATTACAGAAATGCAGTCAAAACCATGAGATAGCATTTCATACCTGGTAGGATGGCCATAATTTATTTTTTTTTAATTTATTTATTTGACGCAGAGAGAGAGATCACAAGTAGGCAGAGAGGCAGGCAGAGAGAGAGGAGGAAGCAGGCTCCCTGCTGAGCAGAGAGCCCGATGCGGGGCTCGATCCCAGGACCCTGAGATCATGACCTGAGCCAAAGGCAGAGGCTTAACCCACTGAGCCACCCAGGCGCCCCAGGATGGCCATAATTTAAAAGAGAAAGAAGGAAAAATAGCAGGTGTTGGTTAAGAGTGTGGAGAAAGTGGAACCCGGAATATGCTGCTGACAGTACGTCAGACATGCAGCCGCTGTGGAAACAGGGCGGCAGTTCCTCAAGAAATTAAGCATGTGACCTAGTAATTCGACTCCTGGGTATGTATCTAAAAGACTGAAGCCAGGGACTCAAATGCTATATGTAAATATTCATAGCAGCACTATTCACAAGAGCCTAAAGTGGGAATAACACAAACGCCTATCCCACACGGGGTATTACTTAGTCTTCGGACGGAAGTACGGACGCCTACCACAAAATGAACGAACCTTAAAAACTAACATACGCTAACTGACATTCACCAGTCACAAAAGCCCACATACTGTATGATCCCATTTACATAAAACATCCAGAACTGATAAATCCATAGAGACATAAAGCAGATTGGTGGTGGTTGAGGGAGGAAAGGAATGGGGAGTGACCTGCTTCATGGGCATGCGGTCTCCTTCTGGGGTGAGGAAAATGTTTTGGAGCTGGATGGAGGAAAGAGTTGCACAGCTTTGTGGGTGTATCAGTGGCACTAAACTGTACACTGCAAAATGGTTAATTTGGGGGTGCCTTGGGTGGCCTTGTCAGTTAAGTGTCCGACTCTTGATCTCAGCTCAGGTCTTGATCTCAGGATCCTAAGTTTGAGCCCTGCATTGGGCTGCATGCTGGGCATGGAGCATAACTTTTAAAAAAAAAAATCTCTAAAATGGTTAATTTGGGGAGCGCCTGGGTGGCTCGGTGGGTTAAAGCCTCTGCCTTCGGCTCAGGTCATGATCTCAGGGTCCTGGGATCAAGCCCCACATCAGATTCTCTGCTCAGCAGGGAGCCTGCTTCCTCCTCTCTCTCTGTCTGCCTCTCTGCCTACTTGTGATCTCCATCAAACACATAAATAAAGTCTTTAAAAAAATAAAAAAATAAAATGGTTAATTTTATGTTACGTGAATTTTACCCAAATTTTTAAAAAAACAGAATTCTGCATGATAGCTGGGTGTGCACATAATTAACATTTAACAACTCCCATATATACAAATGATAACCAGCTAGGAAATAGAAAAAGATGATCTCTTCTAATAGAAACAAAAACACAAAACACCTAAGAACAAACTGCAAAAAGTGAGCATGATCTACATATAGGAAATGCTCCTGAGGATTACCCAAAAAGTCAATTAAATAGGAAAAAAAAAAAAAAAAAAGCTTATCAGGTTCTTGGCTAGGAAGACTCAAATGCCATAAAGATGTCACTTTTTCCTGAAGTTTATCTATTAATTTAATGAGATACCAATAAAAACAAAATCAAGAGGACTTTTTAACTTGATAACCTTATTTTAATATTCATACATAAAACAATAAAAAGCAAGAATATGCAGAAAATTATATAGAAAAGTAATAAGTAAAAAATTCTACAAGATTTCAAAATAAACTCTTAATCAAAACAATAAACACATTAACACATGAACAGAGAAACCAATGAAATAGAACCAACGTCTAGAAACAGATCCAACTACATATGGGAATTTTATATGGGAAAAAAGTGGCTTTTTACACCAGTGGAGAGAAGATACAAAATAAATACACGGTTTTGGTAACCACAAGAAAAAATATAAAGTTGGATCCATACCTTCACATAATTATAGGAATATAAATTCCAAAGAGAGACAAGACTTAATTCTCTTTGAAAAAATGAAACAACAAAAGTGCTAAAATAAACTATGGGATAATTCTTTTCAACCTCAGAGAATGAAAGACCTTCCTACCTGTGACTCAAAACCCAGAAGACATGTTAAAAAAAAAAAAAAAACAACTTGATAAATTTAACTTCATAAAAAATCTAAAACTCCACCACAGCAAAGACTGTTGGGGAAAAAATAAAAAGACAAATGGATAGACTGGAAAAAATACTGGCAGGCCCCACCACAGACAGGGGCTAATTTCCCTAATACATACAGGTTCCTAAAAGATCACCAAAAAAAACCCAAACCAAATGGGGGGGGGGGGGATGGACAAAGAAAATGAATACAGCTCACCAAAAAAAAAAAGAAAAGAAATACAAATAGGTCGTAAACCCAGGAAAAGAAGCATAACTCACTAATAAGAGAAGCACAAATTAAAACCGTGAAGAAAACAATGTTTCCCACAGCAAGGACAGAGGTTGGAGAATACCGCGCAGAAAGCGACGCAGGCAGTGGGGGTGCGACCTCACAGACAGCAGTGTGGCAACACCTGTCATGATTATAAATGCAGGAAGGACTCTGGAGGAATCTATCCCACAGATGCACTCACACAAGTGTGAGAAGATGTATACATAATAAGGCACCACACGCTGTTTCTAAAAGCGAAAGCATGAACACTGCCTCCGAGGTGGGCAGAGGGACCGGTCAAACACACCGCAGCACGTCCACCAGACAGAAGACTCCATGGCCTCATGGACCGCTGCAGCGAGCCTCCAAGCGAGGTGCAACGTGAAAAGCACAGTCCGCAACACTGCGTGCCCGATGCTCCAACCAGGGGCAGAGAGCGGGTAAAGACCGCAAAAGCGGAATACACACACAGACACGCACACTTGCTGGACATGGACCTCCAGGTTTAATGACACGCCGATAATACTGGGTGCATTCCAACAAAGTTGGAAGAGTGATTTCACTTTATTTTTTAAAATGACAAAGCCTGTAATAAAGTGAGAACATGCTCATGAAATAATGTTAACTGAACAAAGTGGGAAACACCGCTGGGTAAGCACAAAAACAGTAACAAAAATCTTGTCCGTGTGGAGCACCTGGGTGGCTCATTGGGTTAAGCGGCTGCCTTCGGCTCAGGTCATGGTCTCAGGGTCCTGGGATTGAGCCCTGCATCGGGCTCTCTGCTCAGCGGGGAGCCTGCATCCCTCCCCCCACCTGCCTCGCTGCCTACTTGTGATCTCTTTCTGTGTCAAATAAATAAATAAAATCTTTAAAAAAAAAATGTGTCTGTGTGGCTGACTTTATATACTTTTTATTTTCTTCCCTTTTTCTATACTTCCCAAACTCCAGAAGCACGGATTAATTTTAAAACACAGAAGTAAGTTCAGGATGTTATATAAAGCCTATTCATGTAATCACAGTCATCAGCTGTTAGGAAGAACAAAAGAATGATAAGTAATTTTATCTATTGCTCTGAGACTAAAAAAAAAATTTTTTTTAATCAAGCCCATAGATTCTTAAAGAGAGCTTTCCATAAAAACACCACTGGTTTGGTGGGCACCTGGATGGCTCAGTCGGTTGAATGTCAGACTCTTGGTTTCAGCTCAGGTTAGGATCTCTAGGTCATGGGACTGAGCCCGGGTTGGGCTCCATACTCAGCGCGAAGTCTGCTTTAGATTCTCTCTCTCCCTCTCCCCCACCCCTCCCCACCACTCATGCTCTCGCTCTCTCTCAAATAAATAAATAAAATGTTAAAAAAAAAAAAGAAAATCACTGGTTTTTAGCTCCCAGGGCACACAGCTCTTGACCTGGTTCCGCCAGGGCTGAGAACACAGAAGAAAACAGGGGCCTCACTCACATCTGTCTGGAGGTGTGCAGGGGCTTCCGAGTTGTCATTCAGCCTCCGAACACTGTCATAGTGCTCTCCGCACCGATATGCGATGTGTAACTCCCTCACACTGCTCTTCTCTGTGCCACGAATCTGCAGGCAAAAGGGGAGACAGATGCCAGCGAGGATCTGGATGGTGTCGAGTGTGGGAGGGAAAGGCCCCCTGGGTTGTCCAGGAAGCCCAGTCAGCAGGCTCTATGCACACACGAATTCGGGATAGGCTGGGATATGCCAGAGGGCGGGGCCGGAACAACAGATACATGACAAGCATCTGCTACGACGAGAGATTTGGTGCTGCACACCTGGACTCTGGGCCCTGTGTTTTCTGACTGAATTTGAGGGGAAAAAATAAAGGAAAGACTTTCTCTTAGAAAAAAAAAAATGCTTAGGTAACTTCTGAATTCTCTTTCTCCCACCCATGTTCCATAGGCTTCAAACTGCTTAATGTGTAACTATATGGAAATCCACCCACATGAAAAACATAGTCAAAAGCCAGAGCAGATTTATGAGGAAGGTTTCGGACCTTCCACACCCCTCAGCCCCTCCATGCACAGGCCCTTTCCAGGATGGAAGGCCCAGGGGCTGAGACAGATTTGTTCAGCTTGAAGCTCAAACAACCTGGGGCCCTCTTTGAGAAAAATATAAAATTACAAATATTAAATTGCTATAACCCCTCCCAAGACCTTGAAAGGGAACTATAAAAATGAGGGACCTGACACTCATGGTAAATCCACCCATTGTTAAAACAAAAATAGCATTTTCCATCAACTGCATACTAAGAAATTAACAAGAACAAATTCAAAAATCTCCCACTTATACCAATTTCAAAACAAAACGGGATATAGTCAAGCAGGACTACCGCAGGGCCCAATGATGAAGGCACTGCTCCAAGGCACTCCATGCGAATGGTAGCCCCGGAGCGCAGCCTGACAAGAACGGTGTTCCCTGAAGTCGTGCTGTACAGAAGCCCTAAGGGTCAGGCTGGGTATCCCCCCAAGAAACCACCATCTCCACAGAAACTCTGAAGTAATTCTGAATCTGTCCCTTTAAAAGCCCAGTAACTGTTTCTTTGTTAAACACCAAAACATCAGCACCTCCTTCTTGTTTTTACTGAAAGTCATAGGCAGTAAGATTCTGCCATTAATTCAAACAGTATCCATGGTCTAAAACACAACAAAAGCCAGAACCACACAAGTCTAGAGTTCAGAACCATGGAAATTTCCTCCAGGTGGAATATTTAGGTCTCAAAATATAGAAAGTCTGGTTTTGACATATAATAGAGCGAGTACCATTTATCTCTAGGAAGTGTAATGGAAAAGAAAGCCAGTTGATTAGAATCTTTGAATGACATTATCCCTAAAACACGTACATGTTTAAATAACAGTAATATACACACAGTATGAATAGGAGAAAATTACTGGAATAGTCACCAAATTGTTAACTGTGATGTTCAGGGGGAGATTACAGAGGACTTTCACTTTCTATGCTACACATGTCTACACTGTTCACAGAAGCACATACTCCTTTTGTAACCAGGGGGAAAAAATGCAGGTTTCAGGGTCTCCATGTTGTGAGTACAAGTCTACTCATTATTCATGCAAGAGCTCTTACCCGAGACAGTAGCAACCAATGCAGTTTCAATTCTTAAATTTTATAACATCTGGGGTGCCTGAGTGGCTCAGTAGGTTAAGCCTCTGCCTTTGGCGCAGGTCATGATCTCAGGGTCCTGAGATAGAGCCCCACATCAGGCTCTCTGCTCAGCAGGGAGTCTGCTTCCTTGCCCCCTACCCACCTACCTCTCTGCCTACTTGTCATCTCTCTCTGTCAAATAAATAAATAAATTTTTTAAAAGTTTTATAAGATGCTTCAAAGGGGAGTGGGAAGATGGAGGAGATCCAGTGCACAGTTCCATTATACAGCAATTATATTTATTTTTAAAACATATACTTTCAATGTTTAGCAATCCATGAAAAAGACTACAGAAATATATTTGGAAAAAAAATTCTAACTATGCAGAACTATCTTCCACAACTACCTAGATTTAAAAAAAAAAAAAAAAAAAAAAAAAAACCTTAAAAAAAAACAGGGGAGCCTGGGTGACTTAGTCAATTAAGCAGCTGCCTTTGGCTCAGGTCATGATCCCGCATCGGCCTCCCTGCTTGGTGGGGAGTCCACTTCTCCCTCTCGCTCTGCCTACTTGTGCTATCTCTCTGTCAAATAAATAAACAAAATATTTTTAAAAAATAAAAATAAGACAAACAAACAAAGTTATTGGGGTTCCTGGGTGGCACAGTCAGTTAAGCATCCGATCTTGACTTCAGCTCAGGTCATGATTTCAGGGTCATGGAATCAAACCTCTTCACTCAGTGCAGAGTCTGCCCCTGTCCCTCTGCTCCTTCCCTCCCCACAGATACACGCTCACACTCTCTCCCCCTCTCAAATAAATAAATCTGGAAAAGCAGTTCTCAATGGAGGGAAAGGCAGGCTGTGGTTACTAAGTTAGCCCAGATTATTTTTTTCAAGAATAAGGTCATTATGCTATAAATTCAAATGATCTTGATGACTTCTGCTAAACAGTAAAACTTTAATGACCAAAAACTGAGACAATGGAAGCAGTAACCAGTATTCTTGGTTCTAAGACCAACCTTAGAAAGAGAGAATCTCAGAAAATATGATTGTGTTCCCTGGTGTCGGTACACCTGACAAAACTGCCCCAAAACAAAATATGTAGTCACTGTCCCCCCGCCCTGTCCCTACATCTTGCACCAACCCATAAGTATCCCGTTCATTCTGCTGTAAGAGAATTCCGTTAAAGGATATTATGACAGATGCAGAAGACTACATACTTCCATTAATAGGACATTCTGAAAAGGCAAAATTGTAAGAGATAAATGACATTAGTGGTCACAAGAAGCAAGGGATGGGGGGAGAGGGAACTGTGACTGCAAACGGGCATGAGGTGACTTTTTGGAGTCATGGAAATAGTCTGTATGTTGACAGTGGTGGTAGTGACATGACTGTGTGTCCCCACACACAGAAGTAGGGACGCCTGTGTGGCTCAGTTGGTTAAGCGGCTGCCTTCGGCTCAGGTCATGATCCCAGCGTCCTGGGATCAAGTCCCACATCGGGCTCCTTGCTCGGCAGGGAGCCTGCTTCTCCCTCTGCCTCTGCCTGCCACTCTGTCTGCCTGTGCTCATTCGCTCTCTCTCCCTCTCTCTCTGACAAATAAATAAATAAAATCTTAAAAAAAAAACACACACAGAAGTATATGTCAGAGGAGGATGGATTTTGCTATATGTAAATTGTGTCTCTACAAACTTTATTTTTAATGAGGAAAGGCTAGACACAAACAATTTACAAAGAAATACATATGTGCAGGTGGTATATTTAAAAAATGAGGGGGAAAAATGGTCATCATTGCCTTTATAAAAATAATCATAGAGGTCTGTAGGAAGTGTGGACACATGCACACAGACGCACCTCCGTGTGCGCAAGTGGGCTTCAAACAGGTATGAGACCACTGTGATGTGTCTCTTTCCAGGTTCAGCCAACAGTGCACATGAATGCCAGGGATACACACTAACATGTTAACAGTAATAATCTCCGCATAATATGACTCTGGGTGATTTTTATTTGCTTTTATGAGCTTTTCTGAATTTTTAAATTTTTCTATGATTAACATGCTTTAGCTAATTAAAAAAACAACTTAGAAATGGGGAAGTGCAGGGAAGAAGAAAGGACTAGTAGAAATCCTATGCAGTTTTTAGGAGCGGAGCCACAACAGGAAAAGCAGCGCTCTGAGTGCAAGGATGAAGAGTACGGGGATGGTAGCCTAGAGACACTTTCCCCCTGACCTGTGGCTTTCCATACTCCAGAACGTTTGGTTTGATGGACTGTTTGGAGGAGATGAGGTTAATTTAGGATACCAAAGGTAATGAAAGGCGAAAACAGGTGAATGGACAAGTACTTCACGACAGGGGCCGGGTAGTATGTGTTGTGAAATCTTATTTGCAGTAGAAAAACCACTAAAACCAGTCTGTGTGGCTGGGCAGAGCACAGAACAGAGCTTGACATCCTAGGCCACGAAATACATTTTGCTGTTCAGAACACACTTTTTAGCAACACTTACTAAGTGCATTTGGTTTTTGTCTCTCTCCACATAAAAAAAAACAAAACATACACGTGGGATAGGCATACCTCCAACCAGAATTTGTAGGCCCTAATCCTCTGGATTCCTACTTTACTATTTTCTACAACGTGATCTAAAGTATTTCCATATTAGGCCGTCGGCCCTCAAATTACCCAGTTAACTGACTGCTAAATAATACATATTTTTTAAGTTTTTATTTAAAGTCAAGTTCGTTAACAGTGTATCAGATTCAGATGTACAATCCAGTGATTCAACACTTCCGTAGGACACCCAGTACTCATCGCAATGCCCTCCTGCAACCCCAGCACCTAGCTAAAGGCCTCTGCCTTATACTTCAGACTCCCTATGTACATAGCACGGGGTTTAATTCAAAGCCACTGGCAGCTTCCCATCTGTGGTTAGGCCAGCAGTCCAAGTGACCCTGTACAGTTCAATATCCCCATCTTGGACACCTCTAATGCTAATTTATAAGTAAGAGCTTAAGAGAAGTCCCCCAGTAGGTGACCTACCTGCCACAAAGGGGCATTAAGTTGATGAATCACCACATTCAACTGATGATTTCTTGCAAAGGCTACGATTGCATCATTGCCAGCAAAGGTTCCAGGCTTTGCCAAACTGGCCACTGCAAAGAAACAGGAGAGAGAGAAAAATGAACTCTTCGGAATGGAAAAATCCAAGTGCAAGCATGCTTTGGTATTTGCTTAGTCCCAAATGGTATGAAACAGAAGGATCCATCTGAGAAATCCATAAGCTCTGTCAGAACCAGGAATTCAGTTGGTTGCACAGTATGTCATCAGCCACTCAGAAGAGTACCAGTCATTCATAAAGGAGTCATTTCTTCCCTCATTAAATACTTACTGACTGTTTCCTGTAAGGCTAACTCTGTAAGACTGGAAACGGAACAACAACCAGAGTAACCTTCAGTTTGCATTAATGAGTGTTATTAGGTGTCAAGCACGGCTCTACTCACTTCTGGATTATTACTTTAAATCCTCAAAACTCTGAAAGAGATAGCATCATGCACACCATCCTCCAGGTAGAGTAGTTTGTCACTGTGCCCAAGGTCACAGAGCTAGTACATGGCAGAGCGGAGACTGCATCCCAGGCAGCCTGATTCCAAGCCCTGGCTCTTGGCCACTCCATTACACAGCTGGTCACAGTCTGAGCTCAAGGAGTCAACAACCAGTGGGGGGCAAACAACAACAAAACAGGCATCACTGATGCATAAGTGCTGCAGGGAAGGGATGTACAGTAAAGAACTTGGCCTCACCCAGAGAGGCCTGGCCTTTGTCCCTGGGCTCCTGGGTAATAACCTCTAAGCCCTTGAAATTTCCCAAGTGAAAGGATGATAGGCCCCTTGGCCACACTTGAATTTATGCTAATGAAGTGACTCATGGTGGGCCTCTCTGGCCACGTGACGGTAGGAAGACGTGGGAGACTGGGAACTGGATACTGAGTGCAACCACCTAGGCAGTCAATCAATAACAGCTACGTAATGAAGCCCCAGTAATCCAAATACAGAATTCAGGGAGCTCCCTGGCTGACAGTATTCTGTGATTGTGTAGATTGTGTAACCTTCCCTGACTCTACCCCTTGGCTAATTTTGATCCATATCCTTTCCTTGTAATAAATTGTAACTGTGAGTATAACCACCGTCAGTGAGTTCTGAGTCCTTCTAACAAATTATTGAACCTGAGACTGGTTCTGGGAAACCCCCAATTTGCAGTTGGTATCAGAAGTGGGAAGTCGGGTGCCTGGGTGGCTCAGTGGTTAAGCGTCTGCCTTTGGCTCAGGTCATGATCCCAGGGTCCTGGGACTGAGCCCCGCATTGGGCTCCCTGCTCAGTGGAGAGCCTGCTTTTCCCACTCCTTCTGCTTGTGTTCCTGCTCTCACTGTCAAATAAATTATTTAAAAATCCTAAAAAGAAAAAAAAAAAAGGAAAAAAGAAAGGGAAGTTTTTAAGACTGTGGCCCCAAACCCTGCCGTTTGGCTGACTCCAGGTCAGGACCACAACCCAGTCTGGCAGTGGGAGGGGGAGGGAAGTATCAAACAAGCTTCTCAGCAGACAACCGCACTGACTCCTAAAGGGCGAGCAGGAGACAGGCAGAAGAGGAACGGAGAACATTCCAAGCAGAGGCGAGAGAGAGAGGATGACCGTGTGCACTGTACAGTATGGCGCAAACTTGGGACTGCTGAGAGCCGGGGGGCGGGGAGCAGAAGACAGAGTGGGAAACAGCAAGAGACGAGGGTAGAGAAGTAACAAGAGCTGAAGAGTTTAGACTTTATCCTCAGACCCGTGGGGAGCGGCCAACAGGTTTTAGATGGGGAAAGAGGTCTTAGATGTGCATTTACCTCACTACTCTGGCTGCAACATGGAAGACAAACTCAAGGGGTCAAGAGGCAATGGAATCGGTCCAAAAAGTATTGAAGAAATCTAAGCAAATGGCCCCCGAGGCTTGATTTTATGAGGGAGAAGCAGTGAAAGAAAAAGACACTGAGGTGGAAGTAACAAGCCTTAATAAACGACTGGGCATGAGAGCAGGGAGAAGGCACTGAGCATATTCGGGTCTCTGTACAGTTGGAGAGCCAGAGTCTAAGGGAAAGAACAATCCTAAACAATGCAGCCATCCACCAGGGTAACCAGGCCCTAAAGAATTAAGTAAGCCATTTATTTATTCACTTAACAAATGTCTTCCGAGTGCCTACCACGTGCCAGTAAGTGCCACTTTGTGGAACTACCACAGTCCTTGCCCTCAAGAATCTCACGGTGTAAAAAGGCAGGCAGGCGTTAAAACCACATTAACCAGAAGAGTGATACATGGAGTAAGTCCAGCCTTCCGGTGACCCGCAAATGGAATGTGTAGACTTCTCAGTGTCCTTTCATTCCACTATGGCAGCCAGAGCCACCTCTCACACCTCTGATGCTCAAATTCTTACGGAGCACCAACCAGCCATCAGGCAAACCCAGCGGCATTTCAACAACACAGCCTCCCATTGTGCATCAACAGGGACCATCCCGCTGGCGGCTGCAGGCTGGAGTCCCCCGTCCTGCCACACCCCAAATCTACCACGTGACTCCACTGCAGATATCCACGGGGGATTCTCCAAAATGAAAACTCTCCTCCATCCAAAATGATATTTTACTTGGACGAAGGACACCGTTCATTTTATATAGCAATAAACTGCAAAACTTGCCCTGTAGATCCACACTTGTCAACAGCTGACCATCTGGTAACCTGCTATCTGCCAGACAGAAACTGAGCCAGAGAGAGGAACCATCAGAACTCAGTAGCTGACAAAAACTACTCATGGAGAGGGGTGGTTTGCTGTTGGGCCCCTTTGCTGCTGGTGCCTAATGAATGAGTCCTTTCCTAAGGAGGAATGAAAAAGGCTTTGGGGTCATGGATAGTTTCCCTCCCAAAGGTCTTCCTCTATCTTGATGCCCTCTATCTTGATGGAGGATATAAGGATACAACTACCCAGCCATTTTCCAGAACGTTCCAAATCACCTTTGTCTCCTCCTCCTCCCCACCTCCAATGAGCCCTGTCAATTACGATACCAAACTGTGTCCTAGCTTGAACTCTACTAATTACCCCAAGCAGCTGGTGGAGGCTCTCTTATTGTTTCATCTGGCCAATGTGGACAGGCTTCTAACTCATCCTCCTTCTCAGTCTCTCTCCATCCATTCCTGACATGGTATCCAATTAGTTCTCTAAAACACAGAACAATCCTGTCTCTTTCTTAATAAGGGCATTATGTGAGCCCTGTGATGATAATGTTAGTTATAAAATACAAATATATCAACACCTTGTTTAGTAGATCCTTAAAGTTGGGGTTTTTTTTAAAGATTTTTATTTATTTATTTGAGAGGGAGAGAGTGAGCACAAATGGGGGAGAGACAGAGGGAGAAGCAGACACCCCGCTGGGCAGGGAGCCTAATACAGGACAGGGCACCATCTCATGACCCTTAGACCATAACCTGAGCTGAAGGAAGATGCTTATCCGACAGAGCCATCCAAGTACTCCAAACCTTAAAGTTTAAAAGCTCAAATGTACTAGGGTTCCTGGGTGGCTCAGTCAGTTAAGCATCCAACTCCTGACTTCAGCTCAGGTCATGATCTTGGGGTCCTGGGATCAAGCCCCGTGTCAGGTTCTGCCCTCCCCAGGGACTCTGCTTCTCCCTCTCCCTCTGCTCCTCCCCTGTGCACACTCTCTTTTTTTCTCTCTCTCTCCCTAAAATAAATAAATAAATATCTTTTAAATAATGGGGGGAGGGGGCGGCTCATATGTACTTTCTTACTAGATCTGAGCTAATTTAAATCACTGACTTGCCTCAAAGAAAAGTGATTGTGTTTGGGTTTCTGGTAAGAAATTAAAATGATTACTGCTTTTTCTGATTATAAAAGCAATACGTGGGTGCCTGGGTGGCTCAGTGGGTTGAGCCACTGCCTTCAGCTTGGGTCATGATCCCAGGGTCCTGGGATCAAGCCCCACATCTGGCTCTCTGCTCAGCGGGGAGCCTGCTTTTCTCTCTCTCTCTCTCTGCCTGCCTCTCTGCCTACTTGTGATCTCTGTCAAATAAATAAGTAAAATCTTAAAAAAAGAAAAAAAGCAATACATGGTCATTTTGAAAATCCGAAAAACATGCAGAAGGACATTTAAAGTTGTCACAGTCCCACCACCCCTAGACGGCTGACATTTATTAAGAACTTATTTTAATTATATTATCTAATTTAATCCTTATCAAAAACCCTATAAATTGGTGTTATTATATCTCCAAGTTGTTGAAAGTAAGTGGTTTCTGAAAAATAAGCAGAGCCAAGAATTACCAACCATAAAATGTTAGGACTTAGCCACTTTTCCGTGTGTGTGTGTGTTTGTGTGTGTGTGTGTGTGTGTGTGTGTATGTACCTTTCAAAATGAAGATCAGTCTGTATATATTTTATAGGCTTCTTTGACCCCCCACTGAATAAGAAGTCCTAAACAGCTTTTCAGGTTAATTAACAGCATCACTTTTATTAAGGGCACAGATACCTTAACCTATTGATTCCCAACTGCCTAGCATGCTGCCTATTTCAGAGCAGACGAGTATTTGCTGAATAAATGAAGGTCATCATTTATGAAATGAAACCCCTGACTGGGAGGGTGGGGAATGCTGATGGATTTAATTACCCAATGCATTACTCCTGGAGGATCCAGTGTCCCACGGTGAACCTACCATGTTTCTCAAAAGGAATGTCATCTTCCACAAAGGGTTCAAAATCTTCCCGCTGCTTTATCATGTAATCCACTGTCTCTTGTCGGTGCTTGAGATGATTTCGTGAGTGTCCCTCCAACTGATCACCGAGTGCTCTGAACAGGCAATTGCTATCAAAACAAAAATGCTGGTCAAGACCTTTTAAAAATGAACTTAATTCATCTCAAACAACGACGCTTTGCACTAGGCCACTGATGGGAATCATTCCCCTGGAGATAAAGCCTCAACTCTGACAGTCCAGGATCCTTCCCAAATACTGTGGGGAGAGCACTCGGGCAGGCAGTCAATCACATCACCTTCTTGAGAGGCTACAAACTGGGACCTCATTCCCCACTTAGCAAACAATGAACTGCCCCAGCCTCAGCTGCTTTAATACATGGAGGTGGTGCTACAGTAACTGCCTGAAGACAGGGTCCAGACCTTACAGGCCATTCCACACCTAAGGACTGTGATTCCCAGAGCCCCCTCCCAAGTAATAAATCCCATCTACCGCCTCTTTTCTGAAACGAGCTCCGCTACAGCTGCCCAGCTACCGTCATTCATCTAACAAAGAGTACTCAAAAGACAGCAATTTGTCAAGCTCCTGATACAAGCAATTGAACTCTACATCCTGCTGGGGTCCTACAAACCAGGAGAAGGAAAGCCCGTGGGCAACACAAAGTTGTACTATGCAATGACACTCTCCCTCCTTGGCTCCTCTCCTCCCACCCAGGGAGCCACAAAGCCATTGTTACCCCTGCCAGGTGGAAACTTTAAAGGCCATTTTCTGCTTCTCAAATGAAAATGCTGATAATAAACTTTAAGAGCTATCTGTACTTGGAAACTCCTCAAAGCCTTCTAAAGTTCCAAACTGTATCACGAACACAGAGCCCAGACACACGGAAACTAAAACAAGACAAACACCAACTAGTGTCCCTAAAACTAAGGCAATAAGCCATTCTGAAGCCCAACAGTTGCCCAGTTTCACATCAAGCTCTTCACTCTTCCAAATGAAGAATAAACCCATCGCAAAACATAAATTCATCACTTCTAGAACTTCAGACCTAAACGTGCAGGAGAAAGAGGTCTTTTTGTCTCCAACTCAGAAAAGTGAGTTTTCAACAGAAAGTTATGGAGAAGGCAGGAATCTCTTCAGGCATATAAGGATGTAGACTTTTTTATTTATTTATTTATTTATTTGCAAATGGGGAGGAGAGAATTTAAAGAATGCAGATTCTATAAACTAGAAACCAAAAAATTATGCATCAATTTGGGTTAAGATTCTAGAACCAACTGGAATACAGCATTTGTGTACACTACACTGAGGTGTCTTTTACTAAAATACAACAGCCATCTTTTTTCACCCACAAGAAAAAAAAGTAAGCTAATGGATAAGATGTTCTCAATTTTAAGCTTTTCTCAAACTTCTTTAAACCCTTAGTACCTGCCACCACTAGTCAGTCTACTTTTGAATCTAGTTTAAGAGGTTTGGGGGTGCCTGGGTGGCTCATACTTTTGATGTTGGCTGAGGTCCTGACCTCGGGGTCATGGGATCAAGCCCTGCATTGGGCTCTGTGCTCAGCACAGAGTCTGCTTGTCCATCTCCCTAACCCTGCTTGTGGGCACACGTGCGCTCTCACTCTCCCTCTCTCTCTAACAGAGAGGCAGGCAAGGGGTGGGGGAAGCAGGCTCCCTGCTGAACAGAGAGCCCGATGCGGGGCTCGATCCCAGGACCCTGAGATCATGACCTGAGCCGAAGGCAGAGGCTTTAACCCACTGAGCCACCCAGGCACCCCAAAGGAATAAAATCTTAAAAAAAAAAAAAAAAGAGGTGTGATTTAGCATAAAATTATGTATTTAGTTATTTTACATTAAATTCATGGTACTCAACAGAAAGTGACATGCTTTCTAAGAACTTTCAGTAACACAGGCAAATGTTCTCCATACATGCCCAAAGGATAAAACTATGTATGCTACATGAGCTTGACCATGTCCATCTGCACACTATATGTACACACAAAAACACACACAAATGCATGCAAACACTGAAACCATCACTTACATAGCTCTTACGATGTGCCACAGACTGCTCTGAACACTTTATGTGTACTAGATGTGTTTAGTCCTCACAACTCTATGGGACAGGTACTATTACTATCTCCCTCGGGTAACTTACCCACAGTCACAAAAGCAGTTAATGGTGGCCCCAGGATTCAAACCCAGGCACCAAAAGGTTACCTGTAGTTATCCCTACACAGTGGAATTAGAAGTAACTGTTAAAAGTATTTTAAGATATTTGTCTCTATTTACCAAACTCTCCTTGAGCTTACTAAAAATAAGTAATCAAAATGAAAAACCAAGATAGACAAATCACTTTCTTTTCTGACAGATTATAAGAGAGGGACACAGGAAAACTGAACAAACACCACACGCTTAGCATAGTGGGCAGCCTTGGGGAGTCCAGCAAGAGCACAATTCAACCAGTGCCCAAAGGCCCTCTAGGAGATCCCGTTTCCTGAGCCCACACCTGAGCCCCATACACTAGGGCAAGGCTTCTCGACACTACCGCCCTCTGGGGATGACTCTTTGTTGTGGAGGCTGTGCAATGCACCTCAGGATGTTGACAAGGATCCTGGGCCTCTACCCACTGGATGCCAGCGGCACCCCCCACTGCCTCCCTCCCCGTCAGCTGGGACAACCAAAACTGTCTCCAGACATCACCAAACGTTCCCTGGGGGAGAATCAAAATCATCTCCCCGTGAGAACCACTGCACTATCAGGTTCTATGTAAGGTCTTGTGTTTTGAGTTCACAAAAATAAGCAATTACGTAGGTGGTGTGTAAGAGCTCTGGGTGCTACAGTTCAGGAGGATTCAATACTGTAACAGCCGCCGAAAGAACTAATGGCCTCCGAGGCTGCAATCAGTAGTAAATGTGCAGAAAGGGCAGGGTGGGGGCGGGGGAGGGACAGGTCTTGTCCTCTTGGAGGTCAGACCACAGCTAGAGTACTAGATAGATTCTAGTTACCACATTTTCAGAGAGACATGTTCCGATGAGAAGTGGCTTTAAACCACATAAGATGAAGAACATGAACTACAGCTTAGCCTAAAGCAGTCTCGGCAGGACATGAGAGCTACCTCCAACTATGTGTCATGGTGAAAGGCATGCTATATTTGTACAATAAAACTAAAATATGGGAGCTCCAGAGACACAGATTCAGGCAAATGAAAACAGGTTATAAACTAAGGATCTTGTAAATTTCTATCTACTGTCAATCCTCGGTGTCTACATATGTGCCCTACACAATGGTAGCCAACAGCTACGTGTGACTACTAAGCACATGAAATGTAGTTAATCGAAACCGAGGCGTGTTGTAAGGATAAGATACTGGATTTTGAATTTGAATAATATTTTAAGACATAAAATATCTCATTAAAAATGTTTATATTGGGGCACCTGGGTGGCTCAGTGGGTTAAAGCCTCTCTCTGCCTTCGGCTCAGGTCATGATCCCAGGGTCCTGGGATCAAGCCCTGCATCGGGCTCTCTGCTCGGCAGGGAGTCTGCTTCCCTTCCTCTCTCTCTGACTGCCTCTCTGCCTACTTGTGATCTCTGTCAAATAAATAAATAAAATCTTTAAAAAAATGTTTATATTGACTCTATGTCAAAACAATATTTTAACATATCATTAATTTTATGATATATAGTGACATATGTATATTAAAATTAGTTTCACCTGTTTCTTTTTATTATTTTAATGTAGCTAATGGAAAAATTTTAGATTACATACTGGCTCCTGTTTTATTTCTATTGGACCAGCACTGGTCTAGATCACAGATTCTCAAAGTGTGATCCCTAACTACTTGAAAACCTATTTGAAATGAAAATTCTCGGGCTTCATCCCGGACCTGCTGACTCAAACATTCTGGGGTTAAACCCAGGAACCTAGCTCCTCCAAATGGTTCTGCTGCATTCTAAATTTGAAGAAACGCTAGCCTAAAATCTACACTCTAGCTCCATGGTTTGCAATTATGGCTGCATATTAGAATCACCTGTGGACATCTTAATGGTTATCAATAACCAGGTCCCACTGCCTGAAATTCTGGTATAGTTGATCTAGAAGAGGCTCAGGCACTGTATTTTTTCCGAAGTTCCCTAAGTGTGCCAGCAAGATCGAAAACCAGTGAGCTAGATGGAGAGCAGCTGACCACGGGATGCAGGTAACAAGGTGATGTGTGAATACCCTTCCATCATTAGAATCCTAAGATTCCAAAAGCAAACTAAAAATTTAAAAACAGCTTGTTTAGCAGAGATAAATGGTTAAAATTAATGATTCTTTAACGTTTTCATTGTAGAACACTACTAATTAGTAATATAATTGAGGCCAACGTTTAGTAAGATACAACTAGATACGGTTCAGACAGATGCTAATATTGTACTGCCTAATCCAATCAGAGATTCTTTTCACACTATGCCAATCATGTTTTTAAGGACAACACCAAGGTTAAAATATTTCTTTCTTGTTTTGAAACTGAATCTAATTTATGTTGGCCCTCCCTCCAGACAACATGACAAATCCAAAGGTGGCCCATGATGCATGACAAAACCCCATAAGTAGCTCCAAGATTAATCTATGCTAAATTGACTCAACTCATGTAAGGCTACATTAGAGGACAGCAGGTGCCCAGAGGTGCCAGGATGCTCTAAGTACCATACCGCCTACAGTGAATATGCCTCCATAGTGAGATACTAGGTCAGGCTACTCAATATGGTAATCAGACCAGAATGGAAGACAGAAGAGTGGAGGCTGTCAACTTCTGTTACCATAACTTCATTATATTTCACCAGGAGTACTCAATAAATATTAATAAAAAATCTGTTGATACCTACTAAGCCATCACATACACAGGGAACCCCATTCACTGCACCGTGATAAAGCTTGTTGTCGTCATATCCAAAAGCGTTACAACACTAGAAGGCTGAACCACAGCCCATCTCACGGTCCCTGTGGGAAGAATGTGTTAACAGAAAGGGGTGAGCCTCATGGAACCCACACAGAAGGAATTATCATTATCATTTTAGCTAACACTGTCTCAAGAACAGTGACCTTGGGAGGGAGACTCATGAACATTCCTCTGGCCTCCTCAGCCTCCCTGCCAGTGTTCTACCCTTTTACCCTGATACTCTTGCGTCCGAAACAACTCCTATCTCTCTAAAAAATAATGTGCTCCTGTGCCTTTACATGTATTACATTACTCCTCAGCCTGGGATGTTCTCTTGGCACATTCCCATTGGTCCTTCATGACCCAGTCTGAGTATGACCTCCTCTGAGAGGCAGCTGGTATGGAGTAAGCTCACTAAACACTGGCTGAATGAATGAGAAGGCCTCCCTGATCACTTCAGGGAGTGCTGGCTACTTCTCCTCAATAGTACTATAATCAGCCACTGTTAAAAATATACCAAACTGTAATTATTTATATCATCCATTCTCAAAGTGGGGCCCAGTTTGGGAGAGGGGAAGGTAGCTCTGAGACCCTTTCAGGGTATTCCTGAGTTCAAAACTAAGATGTGACTTATCTTTTGCGCTCTTACTCTCTCACAAGTATACAGTGAAGATTTCCAGAGCCTACGTGATACATAAAGTTATCCTTCTGACAGTTAATGGAATGTGTGTTTGTGCAGTCTTGTGTTTCTAATTTTTGCTTTACTTTTTTTTTTAAGATTTTATTTATTTATTTGACAAACAGAAATCACAAGTAGGTGGAGAGGCAGAGAGAGAGAGAGGAGGAAGCAGGCTCCCCGCTGAGCAGAGAGCCTGATGCTGGGCTCGATCCCAGGACCCTGAGATCATGACGCGAGCCAAAGGCAGAGGCTTTAACCCACTGAGCCACCCAGGCGCCCCTGCTTTACTTTCAAATACAGTTAATATTGATAGCTATAACCCACATAAACAAAAGCTCTTTGGAGTTCTCAGTGATTTTCAGGAGTGTAAAGGTCAAAATATTTGAGCTCCCTTTTTCATTTATCTCTTACTAGGCTGTTAACTCCTTAAGTATCTTAGTCATCAATGGATTCCCAGCTCTTGCTCAACCAACGTTTGCTGAATTAACTAAATTATGTTCTCTTAGGGGCAGAGCAGAGGAGAGGTAGTACCCCCAAAGTTTTCCATAGCATTGTGAGAGCTCCCTCCAGATTTTACAGTTCCCTGTGCTTTCCTGCCCAGAAGCAACCTTCTGTTGAGTACTTCAGTACTCAGCCCGGGCACCTGACATTGAGAATACCAGGACCGGTATAACAGACACAAGCAATCCCATCATTTGCAAGGAAGAGCCTCACCTCAATCCCAGCGTAAAATATTCAGTTGTAAAGTATTTTAGTTTATATAGCAGTGTCTTGTGCTTGTAAGTTTGATTAGGATAAGTAAGGGCCAGAATAGTTAATAAATTGTATTTGACGAAATTAAAGTATTAGGCTAAGAGCAAAACACAGCAAGGCAAGTCTTTAATGGTAGTGACTCCACTAAGAAAACATCCCTCTGTGAGCCCCTCACAGGGTGTAGTTGGCCTCTGTGATATTTTTATCATTCATACAACAAAAATGCACTGCATGCCCTCTATGTACTATGTACTATGATAGATGATGGTGAGTAAAACAAAACCAAGCTCTAAAGCCAAGTGTCTAAGCACTGAACATATGTAGGAAAAGATGGGAAATATCAATTAGTGCCAATTCATACACTGTCTTGATCAATAAGCTACAGTGTAATATGAAATTAAAAAATAAAAAAATAAACACACCTTCTTCCCTCTTTTCCATGCCTAGTAAGTAAGGCAATTCTATATGGTCTTGAATTTCATCTTGCTCCTCCCTCTGCCCTTTCTGAGCCCTTAAATGAAGGTAAGAACAGCAGCAGCCAGGCTATTATTAATATTGTCTCTTCCAGAGTGACACACCCTGGCAACCAGACTCCCTCTGACCTACCCCTGCAATGAGGATGCTAACTGTTCTCCTCCCTTCTCTTCTTTTTCCTTCTGTCATCCATGCTTCTGGCTCCACATCCCCTTCCCTTTCCCCATTTTCTCCCTCCCATCCCACTTATTTAGCTCGTGTTCCCTAAAAAAGCTTGCCCTAGATTCCAGTCTAAGCCCCAAGCAAGCTAGAGTAAGCATCGGAGGAGAAATTCGGGCGCGCACAAGTCAGAACTAGAGAAGTTACCCTCAGTTCAGTAAACAACAGACTCTCAAAGACCTAACTTCCTAAGTGTAAAAGGAGGGCAAATCCAACAGTAAGAACTCGAGAAGGGCAGAGTGTTACACCAAGTGGAGCTTCGCCTCTTTCTCCTGGTCTCAGCGTCGTTCTGACTGCCCTACGTGCTCTCCTGCTCTTCGAGGGACCGGCTCCATCTGATCCCTCCTGGTCTCAGCTTAAATGTCACCTTTCAGAGAGGCCTTCCTGGGCATGTATCTAAAGGAGACTTGCTCCACTGCTGTCTCTTGGGACCACTTCACAGTTTCCTCGCGGCCTCTGCCACCATGAGATCAATTTGAGATTACTCGAGCGTCCCGAGGGGAAGGGGACCCCCCCCCCCCCCCCCCCCCCCCGCACTGGGAAGCGGTGGCGCTCGGCGCCTCCTGAATGAATGAGCGGACGAGAGCGGGCGACGGTCGCCATGCCCCGCGCGTCCCCCGGCGCCGCCTCCCGCGCTCCCGGGCCCGCCTCACCCGTCCCCCGGCACCTCCCGCAGCTTCAGCCCCAGAGCCTGCAGCTGGTTGGCGAAGCTGACGAACTCCTCCTCGCAGCCGCCGCCGCCGCCGGACTCCGGCCGGTTCCGCCGCTCTTTGGCCAGGGCCCGGCGCGCCGCCCGCTCGTCGCGCTTGCGCTCGGCCTCGGCTTTCCGGCTGCCGCTTCCCGGCCGGCCCTTGGTCGCTTGCTTTCGCGACATGGCCGCGACGCGCGGCCCGCAGCTGCAAGACGAAAAGCCGCAGGACCGCCGAGCGGCGGTCTCAGGTGCCAAGAAGGCGAAGCGGCGCGGGCGACGGAGCCCGGCGACGGCGACGCGGCCACCGCGCCTGCGCGGGCGCCGGGCTCCCGGGTCACGTGATGTGCCCCGCCCCCTCCGCGCGGCCCTGTGGGCAGGCACCATAGAGAGCTCGCCTGCGAGAGCCAGAGGGGCACCGAGCTTTGTTGGCTCGGCTCTTCCCCCCGGCGGTGGGTGGTGCTCCGAGTGAGGAGAGGGCGGCTGCTGAGAAAGAGGCAAGGGAAAGGTCAAGGGGAGAAAGGGGAGGATTGAAAAGTCGGAGACCAGAGCAGCGACAAAAGTAAGGAAAGAAAGGAAACTAAAAACTTTTTAACTCTACTTATGAGTCTACATTTGGGGTAGGCCCGTTCACATGGCTCAGTCGTGTTTAATTATCCCCATATTACGGGGAACTGGATCTGAGAGGTTAAGGAATTTGAGGAGGATCCCACAGCTAAGAAGCAGAGCTTTGCCCTGGTTCCAAAACCTAAAAGCTTTGTTTATTTAATCCTTCCCCTCTCCAGTCCTGGGTAAACCAGGATCGTTGATTACTCTAATTCACACCCACCTACTCTGGAACCTAACCCCATCTGTAACCCCCTGTCTCCTGCAATAATCCCTTTGTTAAAAGGCAAGCTGAGGGGGCGCCTGGGTGGCTCGGTGGTTTAAAGCCTCTGCCTTCGGCTCAGGTCATGATCCCAGGGTCCTGGGATCGAGAGCCTGCTTCCTCCTCTCTCTCTACCTGCCTCTCCGACTACTTGTGGTCTCTGTCTGTCAAATAAATAAATAAAATCTTAAAAAAAAAAAAAAAAGGCAAGCTGAGGCACATCAACATTTTCCAGGGCTTATCTTGGGCACACATCATTGGAATGGAGCAGTGCCAAACCAAAGGTGCCTGGGGACGCTCCTCCAACAGTAGTTGGGGAGAGGATTTTATAGAAAAGACAGGAAGCTAAGCAAGGAAATTATTGATGGTTGTAGCATGAGCCGTTGACTTATTTGGGAAAACCTACTTGGCTGTGCTTGGTTCTTAAATTTCATTTTCTGGGATTTGAGTGCATTGAGTCTGGCTTAGGTTTTGGTTCACTTCTATAGTTACAAGGCATTACAGCCACCTTGGTCTACTAGCCTCCCTGTTTGATTACCTTAACACCCTCTCCTCCCTCATCTCAGCCCCTTTTTTTAATTCCTTCCCTTTCCATAGTCATGCTACTGCCTTCTCCTCATGGCCCTCTAAACCAATCTCACCATCCCTGGGAATGTGCCTAATGTTTCTGCCCATAATAATTACCTTCTCTCTCACCTTACAAGTTCCTCTTGGGTCATGGCCGAAAGCAGCGTCTGCACACTCAGTTTCAACCAGCATCCATATTTATCTTCCACTGGTAACTCTCATCTCAGGCCCTGTGCTGGATGCCCAGCGTAACTCCGAACCAAAGAGACAGGGAAGCCCAGGTTCCAGCGGGACACATAGACAAGGAGACAGCAAATTATAATACTGCATAAGAAATGCTATCAAGGCAGAGGTACAGATGCCATGGGGGGAGGAAAGTGGAGTGAAAGATGCAAAAAGGAGGGGACAGCGTGCTCAGTTTTGAGAACTGAAGGAAGTACCATCTGACAGAATTAGGAGGGCTTGAGCAGGAAGAGGAAGGAAAGCCCAACTCCAGCGCAATCTCATAGAGCATATGAAGGGACTCAGCCCAAGTCATTAGAGCCATGGCGGGGCCATCTTGGGGACAGACATGATCATGTGTATGTCTAGAAATATGTCTTCGGCTTTGATGAGGCAAATGAGTAGGGGGGGGATGTCACATGGGAGGCTCCAAAGATGGATGACAGTGATATGATTCTGGGTCAAGGACATGACGCTGCGTCTAGGACGGAGGGGAAGTGAGGGCGATTGGAAAGATAGATTCACATGCTAGTAAAAGCACCTAGAAGGGAACTGGACTGACTTGTCTTGGAATGTTTCACATGCTTCACTGAAGTACCTGAAATTCTTCCACTACAGATCCTTCTTTTGTTCTCAGGAAGAAAGAGTGTGAATTGTGCCTGGACCCGCCTTTTCTTGCACAGACATTCCAAGGTCTTAGATGACCCCTCTGCTGTGTTTAGTAAGATGGGGGGAGGGGATGGGAAGTGCTGGGAGTGCAGACCCCTGGACAGGATGGCAGAGACCCAGGTTCCGGGCTGGGTCTATCGCTGACAGACGCCACGAGCTTGGGTTGGTTACTCCACCTCCCAAGTTCCTTTTGCTCATCTGTAAAATAGCAGTAATAACAGCAAAGATCAAATACAACAGTAAGGACGGTGATGACAGACTTCTGTGGGGTTACCGTGTGCCTGGCACTGCTCTCATTGCTTTACAGATACTGTCCTATTTAATCCTTACAACAACTCAATGAAATAGGTACTATCTGAGGCACAGAAGGGTTAAGTAACTTGCCCAAAGTCACAAAGCCAGACCATTTCACTCCAGACTATATGCCTTTTTTTTTTTAAGTAGGCCTCACGCCTACCATGGGGCTTGAACTCACGACCCCGAGATCAAGAGTCCCACACTCTACTGACTGGGCCAGCCGGGTGTCCCAGGACTGTATTATACTCTTAACCACTGTATTATACTACACACATAACTTTTCACAAACTGCACAAAACACTACATAACACATAAATTTATTTCATTATTAGCTCTCTTTTCCCCACATCCGTTCTTAATACAGTCTTTCTTCCACCTCTGTTGTCACATATCACTGTTGTCTGATTTTCTATTTAAGTTTTTCTGTTGGGACGCCTGGGTGGCTCCGTGGGTTAAAGCCTCTGCCCTCTGCTCAAGTCATGATCCCAGGGTCCTGGGATCAAGCCCCGCGGTGGGCTCTCTGCTCAGCAGGGAGCCTGCTTCCCCCCCAACCTCGCCTGCCTCTCTGCCTGCTTGTGATCTCTGTCTGTCAAACAAATAAATAAATAATCTTTAAGTTTTTCAGTGTTAAAGCAGATCATAACGGTTTAGAGTCTGATAGACCTACATCTCCATTCTGGGTTCACCTTAGGTGAGTGATTTAACTTCTGAATCTCAGTTTATTATTCTGTCAAATGGCCATGCTGACGTAGAGACTTAGAGACGGGAGGGAGAGTTGTAAACATTAGTAGAAACGTAAAGCCCCAGGCTCACTAGCTTAACAGAGTTGCTTGAAACGTTTCTCTGTGGTGGAAAGCTCACGGGGGCAAGGCAAAGTCCGGCGTTGCAAACTTCAGAAACCAGAAGAGGAAGGCCTGTCTTCACAAAACATATGGAAAGGCAGAACATGTGCAAACAGTGACAGAAATGCAAACACTTGCCCTTCTCATAAAATTCTTTTCTTCCAGAGGCCCACGGCCTTTTGGACCATGCCTAGAATATCTTTTTGTCTCTTTTTTTAAAGGTTTTATTTATTTATTTGACAAAGAGAGATCACAAGTAGGCAGAGAGGCAGGCAGAGAGAGAGAGAGGAGGAAGCAGGCTCCCTGCTGAGCAGGGAGCACCCAATGCCTAGACTGTTGAAGGAGCTAATTGCTGTCCCTCAGCGGAAAGCTGTGTTAGACAACATCTCCCTTTGAGTGGGAAGGAATAGTGCTTATACGTTCAATCGAAAGATCGAAGGAAGGACAACTTGTGCGCTGAATGAATGCTCTACCAGCTTCATCAGAGTTAATTCAAAGACTCATGAAACCTCACTGGGTGGCATGTAGTACAGGAGTCCCCCCTTCTGTGCAGGGGATGCATTCTAAGACACGCCCCCCCCGCCAAGTGCCTGAAACCACACAAAGTACCGAGCCCTGTATATACTATGTTTGTCCCTATACACACAAACGTATGATAAAGTTTAATTTATAAATTAGGCACAGAAAGAGATTAGCAATAATAATGTTTAATGCCATAGAACAATTATAACAAAGTACTGTAATAAAAGTTATGAGAGAGGCGCCTGGGTGGCTCAGTCAGCTAAGCATCTAGCTTCGGCTCAGGTCATGATCTCAGGGTGCTGGGATCGAGCCCCACATCGGGCTCCCTGCTCACCTGGGAGTTTACTTCTCCCTCTCCCTATGCTGCTCTTGTGCTCTCTCTCTCAAATAAATAAAATCTTTTTTAAAAAGTTACGTGAATGTGGCTTCTCTCTCTCTCTCTCAGAATATCTTGTATTCACCCTTCTTGTGATGACATGAGATGATAAGATGTCTGTGTGATGAGATGTAGTGAGGTGAAGGTGAATGACCAGGCATATGATGTAGCCTTAGGCTACTATTGAACTTCTGACCATCCATTAACATCACCAGGGAGATCATCTGCTTCTGGACTGGGGTTGATCGCAGGTAACTGAAATTGTGGAAAGCAAACCATCGATGGGGGGTGGGGGGTGGGGGGCGGGAACTACTTGCAAATTAGGTTTTTTTTAAGTGTGATTAGCAGAATTTTAGTGAAGAAATGCAACTCTGGGACTTTTCAGAACCCACCATAGAGGGCTTGTGAACTCTCACACACTGCAGTTTGGAGGCAGAACGATGCATTCCAAGTAGACTTTACCTAAAACACAAAAATAACATAAAACAAAACAGAAGAGCTGTTTTCTGCAGGTCTATATACGGACAGAAACATATGGAAAAAAAATGGTCTGGAAAGATAAATGCCAACCTGATAGGAGTAAGGGCGGAGGGAAGAGTGAAAGAGACCTTATCTTTGTAAGTTTTTTTTTTTTAAATAAAGGCAGTGTAATTGTGTATGATGTGTATAATTACATTACATTATTTTTGCTGGACTAACAAAATCTATTCTTTCCTTCAGATTTCTTTTCTCTCGGTCATTCTTCGTTTCTGCATCTTTTATTTTATGTTGTTGTCCTGTGTGTGTGTGTGTGTGTGTGTGTGTGTGTGTGCATGCAAACGGGGCGTTGGGGGGGAGCTTTGCCACTCCTTTGTCTGTTTTTCCATTTGTAGCTCCTGCTCCCAGTGTTGGTTGGTCCCGCTGCCTCCTTCTGTCTGTCCTGCTCCCCCTCCCGGACCGTATCCTCTTTCTCAGGACTTCCAGCGCCCCTTTGTCTCACCCACTTAGTATATGGTAGACCAAAAGAGAAAGAGCTTGGGAGTGGTCGGGTTGAAATAAATCCAAATTCCATTTCTGCTGCTGAAACCCATGCAAACAGCTGTGTTATCCGTAATCTTTCCAAGCTCGAGTTTCCTCACCTGGAAAAAGAGGGCAGCCACGGCTTCCTCTCGGAGTTGTTCTGAGACATCAAGATCACGACCCTGACAGGGTAGTGACCTAAGTCCGTAAATACTGGTTTCCTTCCCTCTCTCTCCCTTACCTCTCTTTTGTCCTACCTCACTGCCCAATCTCTGCACTTTCCCTTAAATGACTCTATGCATATATACTACAACATACTGAAATATATATACTAAGTTATTTATCTAGGCAAAAGAGGTAGTTAATATTATCCAGCATTTTTTTTTCTAGCAACTAAATAGAACATTCACGGCTCTCATGGGGAATGAAAAACATCAGTTTTCAGTTTTGTGTGACCCTTGCTTGACTTCTCCGTTTTATCCATGGCCCTTGATAGGGGGAGAAGGTCATGGGGTATGGGAATGGGGGGGGCTCTCAATCCCTGGGCTAGATTTTAGATGCTCTTACTCATTCAATGACTTCACTGGTCCTTGACGGGCAGATTTCTTTACAGCTCTATGACAATTTCTTTGTCTAGTAGTCTCTGTGCCAGAGATCCTAACTGCCCATGTAGTCTGTTGTTAAAGTTACCCTGCGTAACCTACCTACGCCATCAGCATCTGCACGAGGACTGTCCCCTGGGGCCACAGCAGCCCCGCCGGTGAAGGGACGAGGAGCCCTGTGCCTGAGGGCACACAAGGGGGCAGCAGAAAGCTTTCTCTCTTGCCTCAAACAGTACACGTGGCAATGTTTTGGGTATGAAAAATACAGCATGTTCATGAGAGAATCTATTGACACTAAAGAATAGCAGAGGGAAAAAAATCATCCTTAATCCCACTATCAGAGGTAATGATTGTAGCTGTGTATGTGCTTAACGGCTTGAACGTATGAGATTGTGGAGAGCTGGGCATTTCTAACCAAGAGAAGTGACAATTTTCATGTGGTTTAACCTAATATTTCCTCCCATCTTTTCTGTCTGACAAATATAAATAAATAAATAAACTTTAAACATTTATTTAAAATATTTAAAAATGTATTTAAAAATAAATAAATAAATAAACGTTTAAATAAAAATTCAAGATGAGATTATATACACATATGTGCGTGTATCTTTAAAGCCTGCCTTTTGAAACAGTCAACAAAACCAAAGACAACGGACAGAATGGGAGAAGATACTCGCAAACGACATTTCAGATAAAGGGCTAGTATCCAAAATCTATAAAGAACTTATCAAACTCAACACCCAAAGAACAAAGAACAAATAATCCAATCAAGAAATGGGCAGAGGACATGAACAGACATTTCTGCAAAGAAGACATCCAGATGGCCAACAGACACATGAAAAAGTGCTCAACATCACTTGGCATAAGGGAAATACAAATCAAAACCACAATGAGATACCACCTCACACCAGTCAGAATGGCTAAAATTAATTAAGTCAGGAAACGACAGATGCTGGCGAGGATGTGGAGAAACGGGAACCCTCCTACACTGTTGGTGGGAATGCAAGCTGGTGCAGCCACTCTGGAAAACAGTAGGGAGGTTCCTCAAAAAGTTGAAAATAGAGCTACTCCATGACCCAGCAATCGCCCTACTGGGTATTTACCCTAAAGATACAAAAGTAGTGATCCGAAGGGGCACGTGCTCATGAATGTTTATAGCAGCAATGTCCACAATAGCCAAACTAAGGAAAGAACCTAGATGTCCATCAACAGATGAATGGATAAAGAAGATGTGATATATATATATATATAT
>ML103316.1:55150-66182 GCA_003697995.1 Taxidea taxus jeffersonii
ATGGAATACTATGCAGCCATCAAAAAACAAAATCTTGCCATTTGCAATGACATGGATGGACCTAGAGAGTATTATGCTAAGCAAAATAAGTCAATGAGGGAAAGACAATTATCATATGATTGATCTGATATGAGGAATTTGAGAGGCCGGGAGGGGGTTCATGAAGGGTGGGGAGGGAAAAAATGAAACAAGATGGGATCAGGAGGGAGACAAACCATAAGAGACTCTTAATCTTAGGAAACAAACTGAGGGTTGCTGGAGTGGAGGGGGTTGGGGAGGGAGAGGGTGGCTGAGTGATGGACATTGGGGAGGGCGTGTGCTATGGTGAGTGCTGTGAAGTGTGTAAGACTGATGACTCACAGACCTGGACCCCTGAAGCAAATAACAATGTATATGTTAGTAAAAAAATAAAAAATAAATAAAACTTGCCTTTTAAAATGAGGTGTTAATGGGGCACCTGGGTGGCTCAGTGGGTTAAGCCTCTGCCTTCGGCTCAGGTCATGATCTCAGGGTCCTGGGATCGAGCCCCACATTGGGCTCCCTGCTCAGTGGGGAGCCTGCTTCCCCCTCTCTCTCTGCCGCCTCTCTGCCTACTTGTGATCTCTCTCTCTATATATATATATGTCAAATAAATATAATCTTTTTTAAAAATGAGGTATTAATGATAGGGGCGCCTGGGTGGCTCAGTCACTTAAGCATCTGCCTTTGGCTCAGCTCATGATCCCAGGGTCCTGAGATTGAGTCCCACATTGAGCTCCCTGCTCAGCAGAGCCTGCTTCTCCCTCCCCCTGCTCATTTATGCACACTCTCTCTCTTTCTCTCTGTCTCTCTCCCTCTCAAATAAATAAGCAAAATCTTAAAAATAAGAAATATTAATGATAACAAACATGTATGTGTACACTAGCATGCCTAATACTGCTGTCGTGAGAAATGAAATGTCACACATACAAATGAAGACCCATAGATGTCCCTCCCCAGCAGTCGCCCCTCCCTATCTCCTTGAGGTAGCCATTCTCATAAACCTGGTGTTCATCAGGCCTAGGTTTATATCACACCATACGCAGAGTAGCTTAGCATTTTTAACTTTATATAAATGATACCAAAGTGAATATATCATCCTGTGACTTGTATACCTGATTAAACATTATATTTTTGGAAATGTATCCCTATTGATACATACATGAGTGTTGCTCATACATTTTCAATTTTTTGCTATTAAATATACAGATTCACTATCTGCTTCTCTCCACTAGGCTGGGGGACTCTCCATGCTGGGACTCTCTCAATTATAAGTGGCTGGAGAGGCCCCACAAATGAGTGTTGAATAAATGGATAAATGCAGGAGGTAAAAGAGTAAGAACCCCTGTGCTAGAAGAGCCAGTCTCCTTTGTTGGGGACCCAAGACCGAGCATCCTGAAGACAAGACAGGTCTCATATCTGGACAGGCAGACATCAAGGCTGAATTGAACACTTCATTCAGAGGTCATCTCCCTGGTGCCAGACATGGGGTGCTAGCTAGTTTTGTCCAGAACTTCAGGGGAGGAGCAGTGACATCAAGAAAACCTTCTAGAAGGTCCTGAGCCCACTCCTGAAAGAGGACTAGGTTCCTTCCGCCATCACGACCAAAAGCCTACATTTTCAGATAAAGGCGATGGCATGGTCTCCGGATTCTCTGGTTCTAGTCACCTCCAAGTTTTTCAGACAGTTCTAATGGGTGGTAGAAAATGGCATTGCCAGGGCCTTAGAATGCAAGCAACCAAACACACACACACACACACACACACACACAATTCCTTTGATAGTTAAAATCTTCCTGACCCTGATGCGTTTAAAATTGGGCTGTAAATTGAACTATAAAACAGAGAGATAGGGACGCCTGGGTGGCTCAGTGGGTTAAGCCACTGCCTCCGGCTCCGATCATGATCCCAGGGTCCTGGGATCCAGTCCCGCATTGGGATCTCTGCTCGGCAGGGAGCCTGCTTCTCCCCTCCCCGTTCTGTCTGCCTCTCTGCCTACTTGTGTGATCTCTGTTTGTCAAATAAATAAATAAAACCTTAAAAAAAAAAACAGAGAGATAACCATAAACCACAGGGACAATGAGATATAGTGGCCAGAGCTGAGGGGCTCTGGCATCAGACAGAGCCGAGTTAGAATCCTACCTCTTCTACCTCCCGAATGTGTGACCCTGGGCGAGAGAGCTAACCTCGTCTAATTTCTGTCCCTTTATCTGCAAAACAGACACACCACCTGGCAAGCTGATGGGTATGAACTACCTGGTTTACTGCTTGGGGCACATCCTATAAACGGGAACAACTTTTATTAGCAAGCTGGGTCGGAGGGAGCTACCACTGATTACTGAAGCCGGCCGTGGTCGTTGAGAAAGAATGAAACTCCTCATGGTTATAAAAACCCAGAATCTCACCGTGACTGCTGTTGCAAAAGCTGGTGCTCCTGCCTAGCAGCTGGGAGGCATGGTTCTCAGCCCTCCTCAAGAATCATGCCTGTCCTTTGAAAAGGTCCTCCTCTGACATCCCAGGAAGCTTTCTGGGGTTCTGGGCCCATTTCTCTTCTTCGAGAAGATGGAAGGAATAAAAGCATATGTATCTGCAAAGTTCAGAAGAGACCTAGACCTCGAGATAAGATCTCTGGGGCAAAATGGACTGTTCCCAAGCCTGTAAGTGTCCCCTCTAATATCTCCAGCTGCAGAAGCACGACCCAGAAGTATCCTGAAAGGAAGAGACATCTGTTGGTTCCACCACACCTACGGATCCCCAGGCAAGCATCTCTCTCTCTCTCTCTCTCTCTCTTTCTCTCCCTTTTCGAGTTAGAGGAAAAGAAACTGAGGTCAAATTGACCCCTTGGAGTAGATCTATTCAAAGATGTGAGTATCTGATTTCTGAATTTTGTGTTTAGTTAATCATGTCCCCATTTGGCTGCCATTTTAAGTTATGCTTTTAAAATGTACACACCATTTGACTTGATGCCTAACCTAAAAAAAAAAAAAAAAAGGCAAACATTATCGCATTTATTGTGGGAAAAGTAGTAAACTGCTTTCCGGGAGCTGATATGCTAGCTGGGGAGATTGTCAGTCCACCAGGAAACAAACATGTCTCTGATCTCAGACAGTGATAGCAGCACGATGAAATGGCAGAGGCTGTAAAGTCATACAAAACAGAGGGCCTTGAGGATCAGGATGGCTGGAAGGCAAGGGGAGCAAAGAAGTCCCCTCTGAGAAGGTGGCATCTGAGCTCAGACTTTGGATCACTGTGAAGGAATTCGTTTTCAAGTACTTATTTAGCTTTTCGAAAAAGCTTTGTTCCTGAAAATAAAATTTCAGGGACGTGTCTGACATCACCTTTTTCTTTTTTTTTGAAGATTTTATTTATTTCTCTGAGAGAAAGAGAGAGAGAATGCACGTGCACAAATGTGGAGAGGGGCAGCAGGAGACGGAGGACGCGGCACTCAATCCCAGAACCCTGAGATCACAACCTGAGCTGAAGGCAGATGCCTAACCGACTAAGCCACCCAAGCGCCCCTGATATCAGTGGGCTCTAGGTCTCCTTCATCACCATGAGCTGGCAGAATGTTGTGGCAAACACATGGGATTTTCCAAGCACACTACCTGGGTTCAAATCCTGCCTCCACCATTTCCAAGCTACAGACCTGGGAGAAGTTATCTAAGCATGGGAGCCTCTGTGTCCCCATCTAGAAATGAGGATGATGAGGATTATGATGATGATTAATAAGACTTTTTACAAAAGGGATGAGTAGCCACCCACCGAAAATCCATGTGTCCTCTCCCAGAGCAGAAGCTGTTGCTAACAGGCAGCTGCCCTACCATGGAATGCATTTCCCAGATATCGCCAAAAACAAATTTTTGCCACTGAGATATGAACAGAAGTGATGCATGTCACTTCCAGGCCTGGGTCTCTGAGTTGCCTCAAGACGGAAAAGCATGCATTGCCCAGGAGCAAGGGACTAAGTCAGGGAAACACAAGATTTGATTGTGTGCCAAGTCTGGAGCTAGAGGGTGTATTCGGGATGCCATCCAACACCACTGTGCTTGCTAACACAGCCTTGCCCTGTTGGGAGAAGTGCATGATCGTGTCCCACACAGCCGACTCAAAGTGATCGCTGGCTGAACATAACCAAGGACAGGGCTTTGAATCCTATCGAATGAGCCTCATGAGATTTTGACCCCCTGCTCCTTCTCCCCCTTCCAGAAATGTTGGTTTTTTGTGTGTGTGTTTCTTTTTCTTTCTTTCTTTTTTATTTTTTTACATTGTACTGGATGTTCATTTCTGGGATGATCAGTAACTATAAGAAGAGGGATATTAGGCTACTAGGATGTAACACATTTGTATTGTCAAAAAATATATACCTTTTTAATTGCCGGAGATACAGAAGAAAAGAGTCTTGCTCAACAATGTAATCTCTCTCCTCCTTGGGCTCAGTTTTCTGTGGAACTTGAAAATCAAGAGCTTCACCCAGAATATAAAACATCTTTTCTCTTTCTACTTCCTCTTCCCCTGGGACAATTGTTCTGTGATAGAGTTCCTTCAAGGCTTTTAGCTCTCGGGCAACTAATCAGGAAAAAAAGAACTATATGCCTCATGTTTTCATCCACTTTAAAATGAAGTGATAAATATAGAGTTCCCAGCACAGGAAATGACACACAGTAGAAATGTGACAAATCAGCCTGGTCTCCCTTTAGCTCATTTAACTCCTGTTGGCTCACTGTCAGCTATGACATGATTCAAAGCTTATCTCAGCCATAATACAAATTACTTCACCAGCATTATTGTCCCCATTGAGTAAATAAGAAAACGGAGGCTCAGGAAGGTCAAATACATAGCATTATTTTTTAAACCACTTATTTACTTATTTATTTATATGAGAGAAAAAGAACAAGCGGGAGGGGCAGAGGGAGGGGAGAAAGAAATTAAGCAGACTTCATGCTGAGCAAAGAAGCCCAAATCAGGGCTGAATCTCACAACTCTATCATAACCTGAGTTGAAACCAAGAGTCAGGCACCCAACTGACTGTGCCACCCAGGCACCCCAAATATATAGCATTATTATGCCAATAGATGTCTGGTACATGTTTTATCTCATTTAATTCTAACAACCATATAAGAATGCATGAGATTGGTATTATTGTACCCATTTTCCAGCTAAGACCAAGGCTCAAAGAGTACAGGCAACTTTCATTCTCTGACATTTTTTAGTACTTTTGTGTGTGCCAGGCTCTGTGCTGGAGTGCTGGAAATCAACAATAAACAATTAAGACACATTCCTTGCTCTCATAGAGTTCACAATCTGGTGTGAGATACAGCAGATAAAGAGGCAATTTCTAGTATGGTAAGCTTAAAAATCTGATAGTGTGGGATGCTATCAGAGCACAGAGGAAGGGTCACCTAAGTCAGAATTAGGGAGAGGAGGTGAGACATGAAGTATTTTAGTTTAGGTTAGATGTAAATTAAGATGTGACTCGTGGATAATTTAGCCAGAATGGGCACTGTGGAATGTTGCCGAAATAGGGAACTAATGGGGCAGTTTTACCATTAGGTACCTGAGTCTGATTTCTTTCTATTCACTTTGTCTGGGAATTTCTGGGCTTCATGTATCTGTGGAGAGATATGCCCTCATCTCTGGAAATTCTTCAATCATTTTCGTCTAATACAACCTCCATTCCATTTTGTTTTTCCTTCTGAGACTCTTATTAAATCCAAATTGGACATTTTATGTCACTTACCTCTTGTGTAGTTCATACCTTTTTGATTCCCTATCCTTTTTTTTTTTTTTTGAGATTTTCTTTACCTGTCTTACAGTATATGCTGTTATTCCTTTCTTTAGCTGTGCCTAATCTGATGTTAAACCTATCCATTGTATTCCCAGTTTTGGTTCTTATATTTTTTAGTTTTAGAATTTCTATTTGGTTCTTTCTAAAATCTGCTATGTCACTTTTTTATCACTTCCTGTTTCCTAACCAAATTTTCCAGCTTAGGTTGTATCTCCCTGAATACAGTAAGTGTTGTTGTTTGATTGTTGGTTTCAGATCATTCTTGCAATAGCAGTCTGTATGGGTCTGTCTCTGTCTTTTTCTGTAGACACTCGCTCATGGTGTCTTATCTTTTGGTGTACCTAGTTATCTTTAATTCTTTCTGTGTATTATATTCTTAAACATATTTGTTAAAATAATTTGAGGCCTAGAATGATGTTATTTTCTTCCAAAAAAAAAAAAAAGATTTTCATTAGCTCATTAGCTTCTATCATATACCTGAGGGTACTAACTATCCAGGACAATTTAAGCAAAATCAAAAGATTGAGGTTTTTCTGGGCCATTCTAATGACTCAAAGACTAGCTAGCTAAAGTCTGAGCTAGAGCTGGTTTAGTTCCACTTCACATTTTCTCCTACCACACAGCACTTTTGAGTCTCAGCTAAAAATGGAAATGGTTTACCAGGATCACTACTCTTGATGGGATTCAAAATCTCATTTTAGTCCTCCTAGCTCTGGAAGGCTGCCGAAAGACTGCTCAACATTTTAGCTGTTTGTTTGATACCAGCAAGTGTTCCTGAGCAAAAGTGGCCCTGAATGTATGGCTCACCTCTCCAGAATCCTATCTGATCCCAGATCTCAGCCAGTACCCTTCACTTCTTTCTAGGTCTTTGATACTATTAAGATGTTTTTGTATTTTATACAGCTCATTTAAGTATCTTCAGCTTTCAGCCATTACTGAATATAAAATTTTAAGAATAGTAATGTGCCCAGAGATCTCAAATTTTCTGAATAGTATAGGCAGGCTTGGAAAAAGATTTGTTTCAAATCCTAGATTCTTTAATCTACACTGCACCACTCAATCCAGAAGATAATGTTATTGATTAGACAGATGATAGATAGATAGGTAATAGATAGGTAGGTAGACAGATGACAGATAGATAAAACTAACACTTACTAAACCCCAGGTCTGTAAGGCACTCTGTTCAAAGAGCTTTAGATTTTTAAACTCATTTAATCTTCAAAACAATCTTATGAGTTAGGTACGACCATTATTCCCATTTTACAGATGAAGAAACTGAGGCCCAAAAAGATTAATAAATTCATCCAAAGTCACACAGCTAGCAAGAATTGAGCTGGAATTCAAACGTGAGTCCAAGTCCAGAGCCTATGCTCCTAACTACAAAGTTTTAAACAAAACTGTCCTATTTTCAAGAACCTGAGAATCACAGATCCTACTGCATAGAGTCAGGCACAAATATCAATTCTAGGACTATTGATTTCTCCAATATGAGGTTCATTCTATTTCCACCTACACCTGCCTAACAAAGTCTTCAGTTCCAGGCATCAGGAAGGGTTGTTTTGAAAACAAATCTTCAGTTCTATAAATGACAACCATCCTCATCACCTCTATCAGATACTACCCTCCAAGGGAGACCAAGAGGGTTCACAGGCTAATCAGTGCTCCCGACAACCTCATAAGTTGAAAAAAGGATGAAGCAGTAAAGGGGAAAATGTTTTATTGTCTCCATTTTGCAAAGGCAAATTCCAAGCCAAAGTGGATGAGTCATCCACAGAGATCAGAATCCAACACCAGATCTGTTCCACCCCTCTGAATTTCCTCCTACCATGGGGGACTTTACCCCATAAAGAAAGCCACTTCTCTTCCAAGAAATATGCAAAGTAGACTGTGGGCCACCAGGGACAAGACAGTGGGAGACAGGGGCATGCAAGATCCGTGAGTCTCCCTAGGGAGTAGGGGATCCCATATCTTGAATTTTTAGGATATTAATAATCTTCCAAATTACTATTAATGGAGCATTCACCACTGGGCTAAGGCACCTGTATGCATTTTTTAAATCCTTGGACAACCCTCTAGTGAAGATTCTGTTCTTATTCTCACTTTCAGATTAGGAAACGGAGATCCGGGAAGGGCCTTACAACAACTTGCTATGACCACCTAGTTAGGAAGAAGCAGCCCTTTGGTTTGACCCTCTGAAATCAGTGATCTTCCATTGCCTTTCTTTCCCCACCTCCAGACATGTTTCTAGATACTGAGAGACAGAGTAGGGACACGGGGCTTCCTGGGGGGCCTGGGTTCCCACAGAGTCACAGCTGAGGGAGCTGAACCCCAGAGCAAAGAAACCAGGAAGAGAAGAGGGTTTCCCTGAAAACAGCAGGGTGAGTGCAGACGGATGTGATTGTCAACATGACAATCTGGACACACCTGGAAACAGCTGCTCCACCCCCCAGATGGCCGCTAATGGGGCAAGTGCTGCCAGGTCACATTCTTCCTGTTACTCTCTTCTCATTTCTTCAGAGTTGTATGAAGGCCAAGTCCCATCAAAGGAGCTTCCAAGGATCCCTATCCCCATCTTATCTGAGGATAAAGCTTCAAATATATTTTGGCACTGAGGCCCACCCACTCAGAAGAACTTTGTCACCCCAAAGAAAGCGCTGCCCCAGGTTCATGAGCTGAATGGATTTGGAAGGGAATCCCTGCCCCCAAATACTTCTCTTACCTTGACATACCACAATGGCTGGAATTCCACCATCAGGGTTGTCCTCCTTTGCTGAAAAAATAGTAAAATCTCTTTCAAAATGTAAACATTCCCAGAAAGGATCCTGAATTTCTGTCAACCTTAATTTTTTCTCCCATAAATATTTCTTTTCCCAGATTTTTGGAACCTACTACCATCTGTCTGCTGAGAGTCTGACCCATAAAAGGTCCCCAATAAATAGAGTATCTGTTTGTTTTCTGATGAATGCTCAAAAATGACTAAACACATAAACAAGAAGCAGCCTAAAATTAGAAAAGAAGCTAAAGAGATCCCTGCTTCATCCAATCTTTCTCTTTCTCTCTCTTTTTTTTAATAGAGTTAAACATACAGCAGATTTGCATTAACTTTTTCTTTGGGGGGCATATACATGAGTTTTACAATGTTCCACAGAAAGTACTATGACTAAAGGTCCTTCTGCACCAGAGCAATTTTTTAAATCACTGGGTTTGGGGGATGGGGCCTGCTGGCACTGATTAATATTTTAGAATAAACTATTTTATGAAGCTGTCTTTCTTCAAACACCTTTCTGGGTGTCTCGGCATCAGCAAGAAAGCATATGAAAAGAGCTCAGTACACACCCTGGCACCAGAATGTAAGCTCAGAATATATTGCAACTGTTATTCTTAGTATTTGGGGCCTTGAACTTGGAGACTTTTTAACATTTGGTCTGGATTATCTTAATCCCATCTAATTCTGTCTTTTAAGGAGCAAGAACCCCAATGGAGCAGAAAGTGGGAGAGGAGAGAAGCCAAAGGCTGGAGCTCCATCTGTAAAATTGGTGGGCACTGCTAGGTGATTTTTAGCACCCCTTTATTGTACTCTGTCATGGGAAAGTAGTAGAGAAAAAAGGGGGTACGTGTTGGAAAGGAGTCTAGATAAAAGTGCTGAGCCCCTGAGGGCTATATTGCTTATCTCATTTATCGTAACTAGTCTACAGATCCTGCCACACAAAGAGCAGGAGGGAGAACAGCGACTATAGAGAGACCATCTGGTCATCTCGTCCTAGATTTCCCACTACAACCTCATCTCTTCCAAATCTATGCCAAGGAACTAACAAGGTGCCCAGGACATGGTAGGCACCCCACAAATGTTTCTTGGCTCAAACATAATTATGCTTTCATTTTAGAAAATGGGGGGAGAATAATCACAAAGTATAAAGAGAAGAATATCCATCATTCATGAGCTCATTGCCAAGAAATACTAATAGAAAAAGATAAGTAATATTTATTGGGTGATGATCATGTGCTGAGTACTTTATATGCCCTGTCTCCTTTAGTCATGTACTTAGCTACCACGGACATTTCAGATTTCCTCCCAGATTTTTTTTTTTTAATTTTTATTTATTTGTCAGAGAGAGAGGGAGAGAAAGCTAGCGAGCACAGGCAGACAGAGTGGCAGGCAGAGGCAGAGGAAGAAGCAGGCTCCCTGCCGAGCAAGGAGCCCGATGTGGGACTCGATCCCAGGATGCTGGGATCATGACCTGAGCTGAAGGCAGCTGCTTAACCAACTGAGCCACCCAGGCGTCCCCCAGATTTTTTTCTTAATACAAGATAAATATTTTTGATAGTTGTTCTAAGCCCTTTATATATGTTTTATTACCACACTTCTCACTATTATTTCTTATAATCCTCACAACAGACTTGGGTGGTATCTGTTTCTTCTCCTATTTTATAGATGAAATCGCCAATGCTCTGGAGGTCAGTGACCTAAGGTCACAGAACTAATAAATGGCAGGGCTGGGATTTGAACCAAGATTGAACTGGCAGTAACACCCATGGTTTTGTCCAATACCTGCTCTTTCGCTCAGCTTCCTGGGTGTTCTCCCTTGTAGGATGTGAGTGAGGAGCAATGGGCTGAATATTCCCAGGGGGTCCTAGCGACCAGCCTTTAACATAGCACAAGGGTTAAACACGTGTAAGGTTTGGATGTTACTGTAAATGGCCAAAGAGACCCTTAATTCATACCACCCATCTATCCAATGGGATAGCCGTCTGATACCCAATGACCCAGCCAGAAAGGTATGGGCAGTGCCAAGGACCAATCAGGGTAGTAAGCAAGGACTGACTTCCCAAGAACTGATAAATATCACTTTTATCACTTGTTTAGTCAGTTCAGCCAGATAAAGGAGTGAACTCACCTATATCCTGAGTCTAGGATTGCCTGACAAAATCCAGAACATCCAGTTAAATTTGAATTTTGCCATTTGCTCAGCCACAGACAACATTCTAGATGTACTTACATGTGTCAGTATAGAAACGTGCTTACACTAAAATACCTGTTCTTGGAGCCTGGGTGACTCAGTCGGTTGGGTATCTGACTCTTGGTTTTGGCGCAGGTTATGATCTCATGGGTGGTGGGATTGAGCCCTGTGTCAGGCTCCACACTCAGAGGGGAGTCTGCTTTAAGATTCTCTCCCTCCGCTCCTCCCCCCACTTGTGTTTTCTCTCACTCCCTCTCTCTCAAATAAATAAA
>ML103317.1:3978-30713 GCA_003697995.1 Taxidea taxus jeffersonii
TTTATACCTGCCCTTTTGCACCTGCCTTATGTCCATGCACAAAGTAACCAAGCTCAAAATTCCTCCATGAAGAGTGGGGACACATGGGAAGTCAGGAGGACACGTCCTCAGTGGGATGTCTGGGCTATGGAATAATGCTGAGAAGCTCCTGGTATTTCTGGACCTTCTCAGTCAGAAACTGGGATCACTGCAGGCTCCAGCTTCTTCTGACCACAGGCTGCCCAGAGCCATGTCAGCATCTACAAGAGCTTCACATATGCACCCTAAGCCACTGAAGTGCACCCACATCCCCCATGAGATAATCAACCACAACCAACTAGTTGATGTACGGTTACCTTATGCTGACCTTTTTTTTTTTTAATTTTTATTTATTCTAAGATTTTTTTATTTAAACATATAATGTAACCTTTTAATTACATGTGTTCATTTCAATTTTCTGGTCTTCTTTTCCTATCTGGGAGGCAGCACGATTGTTTTTCAGGTTTCCATGACTTGTGTCAGCCCTCACAAAGCTTAGAGACCCTGGGCTCCTTGCCCACATGCCCACTGGGAAGAATGACCCGCTTGCTGAGCCTGGAGCAACCTGAGTTCTGGTGCCAAGATGTGCTTGAGCGAGCTTGGTCCTCTGCCGAGCCTCCCCAGGCCCTTCCTTGGCAGCTCTGACTCTTTTTTGGTCCCAGGCTACTATGTATTTACAGGTATCCCAGCATCAGTCTACTTTATGTCCTTTGTGTCCTTTGTAGGGGAGGACCACCAAATCTTCCACGCTCTGGATTACCCAGTAAAGTGGCTGGTATGATAAGTACCGGTTGAGTATCTACTAGGTGCTACACCTTGTTCCTACCTTGGATATGCACAGCTAAGTGTACATGCAAGGGAAGCATCTGATGAATGGATGAATATATAAATGATCATGACCTTTATCTCTGGACTCAGAGTTGTATAATCCAAGGCAACACAAAACATCCAATATAGCAGCATCTGTCATAGGAAGGCAGTGCTCCCCTTTTCCCCAGAATCTTCTGGATGAGGCCTGCTATGTGTGTGCCCTAGACTGGTACCCTGGCACTTAGCTTCCTGTCCACCTCATCTCTGCCAGCTTCAGGTCCAGGCAGGACTCACAGTATGGGGTAGGCTTGCCCTCCTGCCCTCCCTGCAGAGAAAGTCATCCTTCAGTTTGGACAAATACTACCGTCCCTGTACAGCAGATAGCACCTGGCTGTCTTGTCCACTCAGTCTGATGATGAATTTTTCATCCAGATGACTTCTGCAAAGTGACAGCAAAAAATTAAAGGATGGGGGGAGCTGAGGGTGTGTCTTGGCATTAGTAAGAGCAAAGATTATGAACAGAATGGAGTCACTTGTTAATATGAGCCAGGAAGCAAATACAGAATTGTAAGATAGGAATTCAAAATTCTATATATTTAAATTTTAATGTAATGCACTTAAATCATCCCTTAAAATTTGGTATACCAGAATTCTGTATGCATTTATATAACACATTTAGAACCTCCTTCTAGAGCTTGGAAACTCTGTCTAGATAAACATCAACCACAAACAGCACAAAATCTAATTTATTTTAATCAAACGACTACATCCTAGCATTATCATTAACATTTCTCCTCCACATGGGCTCTGCTCTCTTGTTCTAACAGTCCTACTAAAAGGGGCTCTTCTATCATTTCTAGTCCCAGAAAGGCAGCGTACTTTACAAAGGAGCCAGGAGATCCCTTATGGAGAATAACACTGCAGTAAACAAAAGTCACCACCAGACACTGGGATATGAGCAGCACACCCTCCTGTTCTGTCCCTGCACTCAGCAGAGGCACGGGAATGAACATCTGTAGTGTAAAAGCGGCACCCATTAGCTCCTACAGCTTGTTAGCATATTTTAATGCTGAGATCACAGCTTTCTATTTCTGTCAAGGTGCTACTAGGTGCCAGACTCTGGATTCACACATTGCGTCATTATTGTCCCCAGTGAACAGATTACACAGCGATATTGGGGATGGAGGTTGAGATGTAATGAGAAGGGGTACCAGTGGGAAAAGCAGACGGAGCACCTGGCACTTTGTAATGAGTGAATGCGCTGATCACACGGAAGAAGGTTTTAATTTGAGCCGGCACCGGTAGATGTGTTCTACCCTGATGAACACCTCTCTCAAAAACCTGAAAGTAATTACATTGCTTACCAAGAAACACCTCTCTTGAATAAATGTGTGTCCAATACTTACCTCATTGAAGTTAATAACAGATGTCAAGTCACCAATTCAGGTGCTGTTTTGAGCCACAAGGGACCCTAGGATCAAAAACCATGTTACTTGCCAGCAGACCAAGACACCCCAGGCCCAAGATGCTGAAGATCTAAGGTCACTACAGAGAGCAGCAGAGCTGCTGCTTCTCTATTCTCATTCCTGTGACACCAGTAAGCAAAAATTCACCATCATCCATGATAAAAACAAGTGTCAGTCCTGGTCCTCCAAGAAAAACATTATTAAGGGTCCTGTCCCTTCCAAAAACATTACACCCAGAGTCTCTACATAGCACTAACACAATTCACAGATTCCCTGATTTCCATGGTGCATGCACATGAACATACACTAAACACATGAGCAGCAAAACAAAACACAGTCTATCATCACCTGTTTTCAAAGGGAAAAAGAGCTGGACCCTGTATCTTTCTCCAAATACAATTCTGGGGGCACCTGAGTGGCTCATTCAGTTAAGCATCTGAGTTCGGCCCAGGTCATGACTTCAGCGTCCTGGAATGGAGCCCCACACTGGGGTGTCTGCTCACTGGGGAGCAGGCTGGTCCCTCTCCTTCTGCCCCTCCCTGCCGCTCATGCTCGCTCTCTCTCCCTCTCTCTCAAATAAAATCTTTAAAAAAAACCAACAAATTTAGTTCTTGTTCTTATTCAAATGTTGTATTTGCACATAACAAAATCCCATGACACATGTCTCACTCACATGCATCCCAGAAGGCAGGGAAAATAGGGAGAGGTTGGTAAAGGGGAATAAACTTATAACTCTAAGATGAGTAAGATCTGAGAATCTAATGTGAAACAGAGTGACTACAGTTGAAAGAGCTGTAGTATAGAAAGAAAATTTGTGGAGACAGAACTTAAATATCCTCACCAAAGGAAAAAAAGATAAATGTGAGGTGATAGACCCATAATTAACTGATGCGGGGGGTGGAAGCCTTTCACAGTGTTTATATATATCACTTTAAATATTTTACAATTTTATTTGTGAATTATACATCAATAAAACTGAAATTTAAAAAAATTATTAAAGAAAGTTGCAAAGTACAACCAAGATGTTGCCCATGATGACCCCTCAGCCCCAGGCTGACTGACAGGAAAGCCCAGGCCCCGCCTTACTGTGAAGACCTGCACTATGAGGTCATCTTTCTTCTCCTTATTCCTCTCAGTGTGCTGTTCCACCTCAGCCCCGAGTTTCCCAGGAAGAGGTTTCTCTCCTTCTCCATGCTGGATCCCGGCTCCCTCAAAGACTTGTCCCTGGGTTCCTTCCCTTGTTCTGGAGTCACCCACTGACTTCTCAAAGGCACCCCCTGCCCAAAAGAACTGCAGGGTCTCCCTTCCTCCTTCCCCTTTCCCCTTCCTTCATGGCCGGAGAGCCTCATAGGGCTGCCAGCACTGTTCTGGGCCAAGATTACAGCAATGATGGAGCCTGCAGAGGCAGGGGCCCACACTGGGGCCACCCCACACTAAGGGACACCTTCAAGCTGGGCACACTCTGACTACCTATTCGTTTTCTCTTGTAGCTTGTCCAGATTCCTCCAAAGTCTTTTTCTTATATAATCTTTTCTTTTCTTTTTTAAGATTTATTTTAGAGAGAGAAAGAGAGAGAGAGAAGGCACAAGCAGGGAAAGGTGCAGAGGGAAAGGGAGAAGCAGACTCCCCACTGAGTGTGGAGCCTGATGCAGAGCCAGCTCCCAGGACCCCGAGACCATGACCTGAGCTGAAATCAGATGCTCAACCGACTAAGCCACCCAGCTGTCCCTTCCTACATCAGCTTAACAAATATCATAGCAATAGACTATCCTCAAAAACTGTTGGAAAAGTGCCACTTGTCGTGAATGTGCTGGGGGCCTAGCCCTCTTACAACCTTCTGAGTTATGTCTCTGTGTCACTGACCTCATGGGGTACATACCAAGATCACACAAAGGCCACCTATTCTGTGAAGAAGGGTCCATCCAGGTGATTCCCTCTTCATTCTTTGTCTTTCCCTGTCACCGTCTAACCTGAAGTTAGTATGGATCCATTATATAGTGGAAAGAAAATTGGCCTAAGAGATAGATAGCATTCACGTCAGGGTCTCTGCCACTGGCTATTTTTGTGACCTTGAGCGAGTTATTTACAATCCCTGAGTTTAAAGCTCCCAGGTCTATAAAGAGGAGCACTGGGCTAGGTGATCCTCAGGACCTTCCTGTATATAATTGCTTTGTAGTATAACCTTATTTCCTTACTCAAAAACTTTCAATGACTTCCTTCGGGACAGAGAATTAAACTATTTGGCCTGATATCCCTGGCTGTCTAGGATCTGCCCCCAACCTGCTTTTTCTAGTAATGCTCCTCAAAATCAGCCCTTACCTCCAAGCAAGCTGGCTTATCATGGCAATTCCTACATGACATCCCTGCATACCCCATACCCCCACCTGCGCTTTTGGCCCCTCTTGCCTCTCAGGAAAATGAGAGTTCTCTAGAAAACCCCATGATGAGGTCTGCCCTGAGCTGTCCCACCACTAGCACTAGATGGAAACAGGTGGAGAACAGAAACCATATATATTCTGTATACCTACATCCATCCCATCACCCCACCCCAGTGCCTCTTACATATTCAACACTCACAAAAATACTCTCCATGAAATAGGCCTCCCAAAAAGGACACGTTGCTTCTATTTAGTACATCATTTTCTGCAAGCAACTAAACTAAATGTATCTAGAACATTCTCCAGCTTCCTGTCTAGATATTATCTTTCAATGACTAATTCTCTTTCAACTTCTAAAGAGTAATTGGTCTTGGTATCTTGTTTTCTGGGAGAAGCTAATTACACTAGCCACCAGTTCTTGTTATTTCCAGATTAAAATGTCTCAACATAAGAACAAACATGGAACTACAAGAGCATGGGGAGGTAGTTCCTGGCTTCTGGCCACTGGCTCCTGATGGCCTTGTGAGGGTTAGCAGGATGCACTGATAGGTCTAAGAAAGTGAAGATTCTCCCATCTCCTAAGTCAGATTGGCCTTTAAAAACTTAGTGTCATGCCAAGCTCTCTTCCCATGGAACAGGCAACACTCAACATTCCTATCTTCTAAGCATACCTAACAGAAAGAAGAGTGTGTCTCCAAGGAGCGCATTTTCCTTGGTTGCCCTTCTGTGGAAAACCATGTCAAGTCACAGACAAAGACTTAAGTCATGTCACGGAGGTAAACAATTGTCCCTGCCTGGCTCAACCACTCCCCCCATAACAGAGAGAGCTGCCACCAGACTTCAACCTGCTGCCTGCTTCAAACCCACACTGGTTGGACAGGCTTGTTGTGAGCAAACCCCCCTGCTGTACCTTCTAGGAACAATACCTGGCCTTCTCCCTCAAGATCTAAGGAGAAAAAAAGGTCAGAGGCTTAGCTCAAGTTCCTTGCTCTTCCCTTTTTCAGAATCGAATCAAACAATGGAAGCCCAGAGCACCTGCTAAAAAGACAAAGATCTGGAGGCAACACGCCTAGTCACCCTTCCAAAATAGGTGTGTGCCAAGGTGAGGACAGGGGCCTTTTCTCAAAGAGTGAGAACAATACCACATTCTCTTAGCCAAGGCACATACACAAGCCCACAAGTCACCCCACAAAATCTCTGGAGTCTTTAAAACAGGCAGATGCATGTTTTGTTTCTCTGATTTTAAGTGATCAGAACCAAGAGGTGTTGCGGGTTCTGCCAAGTGTTGAGGTTCCCATTCCAGACACCCAAGGCCGTCCATGTGAGTGGACATGACTCTCCCAACATTATGCCTTGTTGCCACAATTGGGACAATTCTTATAAGTTACCTTAAGGGTATATATAACACTTATGCCACAAGTGTAAAAGTCTGATGGGGATGGCAGGCAAAAGTTTTAGGGAAAGAAGGTGCCTTTCTGAAGGACCACCACACCTTCTAGGCAACCTCAGCAGTATTTCTGAGAAGAGCCATTTTGGAACAAGGACAGACTTGCTCACTGCTTACGGCTGCAGCTCTGGAACACAGTATTTCATGCTTCCCTCTCCAGGAGTTGTGTACTTTGTGAATATTTTTCTTTGCTGATTTTCCTTTTCTTTCTGGAAGGAAGAATCAGAAACTGTCTACTGTGCCCTCTGCTCTTAGAACATAACAAGAATGGATGAAGGAGTGAAAAAAATATATTATTGTTAAAAAATCCATGTTGTTGGAATTTTTTTCCAAATTAAAAGCCTATGCCCATGTCTTGGTTGAGACATGGCTGAAAGAGCTATGAGCCCGGGTGGTTCATTCAGAGGTCTTGCTCTCATGCGGAGTGGTGATGGGGGTGGGTCAAATCTGTCTCTGCAGCACAGGACATGTCACATGATGGTTTATTTCAGCTGTATTTTTGCAATTACTCAAAGATGGTCCCTTCCAAGCTTTACTGCAGACCCTTTGCGGTAAGTCTTCTAAGGCACATATATGAACTGCTCACATCAAGCCCAACAATGAAGCCCTTTGCAGCTGAGCTGAGTCATGCTCTTCTCGGTGGTGGTCCCCTCACCTTCCCCATAATTTCATCCTGTTAGCAATAGCCCCTTCCCCACCGCCACCATCACATTTAGACTGTGAGTTTCTGTGAACAGAAGCTCACTACTTACGTCATGTAAACTCTTGGCACTGGGGAAACGTGGGGTAAAATGACCACCGGAAAGTAGCCACATCCTAGAGCTCAACCAAGCAAGGCCCTTGTGAGATTTTTATCTCATTTCCTACAGCCCCATTAGCACAGCAGCTTGTGATGAGGTCTAGCTCTGCAAAGTTCTGAGATTCATGAGAAATAAAAGCAAGCCAAGTGAGTTTCTAAAATCCTTCTTTTTTTTTTAATTTTTATTTTTATTTAAACATATAATGTAACCCCAACACCCCTCCCTCCCACCCCCCTCACTTTGTTTTATGACATTAAGAGTCTCTTTTGGTTTGTCTCCCTCCTGATCCCATCTTGTTTCATTTATTCTAAAATCCTTCTTAATGAAGAGGCTAAACCCTAGAAAATCAACAGTCAGGATGGACAGTCTTAGTACCCTGCTCATCAATACCCATAATTAATACAGGTCACCCAATGGTCTGTGTCCTTGTCTTAATGCTCCGAGAAGTCACCCTCCTTTTCTGCTCCCTGGCCTTCCAAGGACCATGTCTGAATTAAATCATTCTGCATTCTGTGGCCGAGTACAATTTAAATCAATAGCGTTATCATACTACAACTCTCCTTTCACACTCTCCCTAATGCCTAATATTAGTCAAGTTTGCACTGAAATTGATCAGTAACAGAGGGTGCTTTCTCTTAACACCCCCTCCACATCTAACCACCCCCCACCCCCAGCCCTTGGCCTCCCCCAGGAAGCAGGATCCACATTGATTTCTATCTGATTACAGGAGAGCTTGCCCTGAATTCCCCGGTTACTTAAGCCAGCGTCTCATTGGGTGTCCTTAGAGACCAGGGCTTCGCTCAGGCAGAGAGCGTCTAGACAGTATTCATGACCCATCTGTCTGGCACGGCCCAGCGGATGGCAAACTCTATTAGAACTGAAACCATTTTTCCCTCCTCCTCCTCCCATCCCTCTCTCCCTTTGCGAAGCAGGAATCTGACACTGAAAATTACTATCATTGTTGCAATTCTCAAAATAGCACCGCCAGACTTTCATTAACATCCACGCTAGACTACTAAATATTTAAAGAAGTGGATAAATTTCCTCTGAAGTGGGACAGCCCTTGCACACATGAAAGCAGTCACAGAATCAAAATGTAAATCTAAGAGGTTGTTTTTATCCACGTAAATTTAGTGTCACAGCAGGAGGAAATGATGCCTCAGGTTTATGGAAACTTTCCCTCCCATTTGTTCTCTGCCTTTGTTTATCTGAAAAGGCAGAATTGCCTTTCAAGACCCGACAAGATTTTAATTGATCCGAAAACTGTCTTGGAGAAACAAAGGCAGCAAAGCAAAGGGGTGGCCCGGGGAAGAGCCCCCACTCCCGCTCCTCGTTCCCCACCCCCTGCCTTCAGCAGTGAAAGAGGGTGAGCCAGCTGCTAGTGCCTCCTCCCTCGGCCTCACCCTACGAAGCCCATCCAGGTGGAATGTTGCCAGTGATAACCTGGAACTTGATCCCGCTCAGCTGAAGAGGCGCGTATCCCTTCTCCTCGCCTCGTTTTAAATACCATCCTGGATCATTTTCATACAAGTTGATAACTGTTTTGTCGTGGGTTCTTTTTCTGAGTTGAAAGAGGGGTGGGGAGCCCTGTCAAAAAATAGACACCACTCTGTAGAACAGCTTGCTTCACTGAAAGCTGCCTCTCCTACCGGCCTTGGCTGACGTAAGCCAGAATTCAGCAAGGGGGACCTCCAGAACACCAGCCACCCCGCTTTGCTCCAGGACAACGCAAGAAACTGGAAGACCCTTGTTCCTCCCTCCCTGCAGTCAGCAGTATCAAGAGTCCAAGCTGCTAAGTTGCTTAAGGGCCCAGGAAACAGGCACGGGCCTCAGTCCACTGGGACAGCTAAAGGGCCTGAAGGGCCCCTGGTGTGCACACAAGATCGGGAGGGAATTAAGGGGTCTAGGGGTGGAAGCCCACATCTGGCCAAGGAGGGCCCTTGGGGCTCACAGCAGGTGAAAAGGGGAGAGTAATGGCAGAAAGAGCTGCTCCACTCTTTGGGTCCCGTCAAGCTTGAGCCACACAATCTGTCATGTTCATAGGGTAGCTGTCATCACTCTGTCCCAATGGGGAAAGATAGAGCGGGAAACTGATTTCTCCCAAATCATGTAAAAAGTACACAGCCTGGGCAGAATTGGAGGAGGTTTTAATTCATTAATTAGTGGAAGAAATCCAATAATCCCTGACACATTAAGATGACTGGGTTAAGTTTTTGTAATCTATTTGAAAATCCAGGATGAAACCAAGGTTATTATCATCTATAGATCGATTAAAAATTGTCATATAAATTATTGCTCTTAGAACACTCACTTCTGTGGGCCTTCATAATAACAGCTTGTTTGATCTCCAGCCCCAAATGCTATAAATCTTTCAAAACTGATGAGCAAATCTTTACCTTCTTCAAAAAAAATCATGGAAAAAAAAATACCCACGAACAAAAACAAAACCACAGCCTAACCACAGATTCCTAGTTGTGTGAGTCTGAATAAATTATCTAACCTCTCTCAGCACTATTTCCTATGAGAACTTTTCTAGGATGGTTTTGATAAATGAGATGATGCATGTAAACACTTGGTACTCAGTAAGGTCAGCTCTCTACCTACCTTATCCCCATCCCTGAAGCTGCAAGCCTTCAGATAAACTCTTTGTACACACCCCAGCCCTCCCCTGCACACTGGTCATCAGAGAAAAGGAGCAGCGTTTTTGATGAAACACATGGGAACCAGAAGTGGGTAAAAAACTAGGGTCAGAGAGCTCCTGGTGTGCACTTCTGTGTTCTTCAGCATTGGAGATGATGAAGAGATTAAGAGTGGGAGGGATCTGACAGGCGTCCCTGCTCACCCTCCTCACAAGCAGTATTCCTGCTGAGCATTTGCTGAGAATACAAACAATTATCTATGAAAGATATGACTGAGGCGACTGGCAAGAGTTTAATGTGAAGTACATACTGGAAAATAGTACTGTCTAACATTACATTTTGTGGGTTTGGGTAACTATATCATGATTATGAAAGAGACTCTTTTTCTTAGGAAATACACATTGAAGGATTTTGAGGTAAAGAGGCATGATGTCTACAACTTACTATAAACTGGTTCAGAAAAAAATGAAAATGTTAATATATAGAGACAGAACGATAAAAAGGATAAATTTTATAACTTTATTGTTTGAAAATTATTTCAAAATGAATTTTAAAAGACAGCAAAGAGAGAAAAAGGGCTGTAAATGTAATAATATTTATGGAGCATTTACTATGTACAAGGCATTGTTATAACTGCTTTACCTAAACTATTTTATTAAATCCTCAGAACAATGCTTTGAAGGAAATACCAATATCATTATCATCATTCTACGAATGAGGAAATCAAGATAGGAAAAGGTGAAGCAACTTGCTGAAAGCAACAGTCAGTAAGGGATGACTGCAGGATTGGAACTCAGGACTTGATATTATAATTTATATATTTTAAATAAATTGTAGGGCTAGCCTGGGATCCTAATCATGGTTCAAAACATTGGGTCTATAGGAAAATATGTTCTCCAGGAATAATAAGAATCCCAGATGCTAGGGATGCATTGACATAAAACTGGGACCTGCCCTGGTAGGACTAATCAGGTAAGTGAAGCTACACACCATGCCCACACAGACACACTCACATACTTACACACTCGTGTATGCACAGACCACACACACTCACACACTCTGGCACATTCAATCACACTTCTTTAGGACCTGCAGGAAGTATTTCACATCTCTTCCGGGTTTGGCACGAATCAGCCCTCCATATAAAGCATGTGGATATTCAGAAGCCGAGGACTAATCTTCAGAGATTAGTCTTCAGAGATTGCTGTATCGGGAAACCTTGACCTCCAAAAAGCAGTAAGTCTATCATACTGTTGGTCACAGGATAAACTAAAATAGGCTCATACTCTGGTTAGTTTGGGTGTTTATGGTAACCAAATATATATTGCAACAGATGATTTGGGGGATAGACCTTATTGTCACCTCTTTCTGTGTCCTATCATGCAGGCTTCCAGGACTGGATAGATTATTTTTGACTCTTCGGTTCCATTGGCAGAGTACTTGGCCATGCAAACAGAAATTTCTTTACATCTTCTGGTCTGACCTGAGTTTTCTAAAATAATCACATTCATCCATTCACTCAGTATATACATACAGGGCCATGAACCACATGATATATATTATATGCATTATATACCATATATGCCATATATTATATGCTATATATAGGCCACATTACCATATGTTATACATGCCACATACCGTATGCTGTATATGCCATGCACCATGCTGTTTATGCCACAGACTATTGTGGGCACCAGGGCTACCGCAGAAAATCTTATAGTCCCTGTTCACTGAAGGTCATGCCTACAGCATGCTGAGAAATAGCAGAGGAAGGATGAATGGTTTTCAATTTAATACAATAAACACTTCTCATGTGTCCATATATGTACTGCCCATGCTATGTTAGCAGTATCAGTATTCCAAAGATATAAGCATAGCCCCTGCCTTAAAAGAGCTTACTATCTGGTGGGAGCTATACTCGTATACATGTAATGATCACGCAGAACAGACAGCACCTTAGGAAGGGCACCAAGTGCTGCAGGGTTCTAAGCAGGAGAAATTGTTTCTAGCTTTGGGGAGGGGATCAGAGGAAGGGTGACCAACTTGATATAACTGGCAGCTGGCCAAAACACTAAAAAAGATGCCAAATGAGAAACTGGTCTGGGGTGGAGGAAAAGAATCATTGCTTCAGCTTTAGATGCTCAGGGTTTAGGAGAGCAGAGTATAGCCCTTGGGTCTGCATACTGGGTACAGCAGAAGATGGTGGGCTTAGAGGCATGGGGCTGTAGGAAGCTCAGAGTGCAAGGTAGAAAGAGAAAGGGTCAATAGGGTGAGGTGAAGGAGCAGGCATGAGGGAGTGAGCTCATGAGGCTCCTGGGCACTGGGCAATGGGACAGACCCTCCACTCCTGGAGTTTCACCTGTTTAAACAGGCCACTGGGGATCCAGAATCCTGGATAAGACCCGGGAGTTGGGTCACCCCAAGTGCAGCAGAGGGGTTTCCCAGAAGTTTCCATATATGTATCAAATGTGCCTTAGGAGCCCGTGGATAGCTAGGTCAGTTAAATGTCTGCCTTTGGCTGAGGTCATTATCCTGGAGTCCCAGGATGGAGCCCCAAGTGGGGCTCCCTGCTCAGTGGAGAGTCTGCTTCTCCCTCTTCATCTGCTCTGCCCCCTGCCGCCAGTCTGCTTCTCCCTCTGCTCCTCCCCCTACTGGTGACCTCTCTCTCAAATAAATAAATAAAATCTTTTTTAAAATGTGCTTTAATTCATCAGTTCATAATGACACATAAAGAAAATCTCATTGGTTACCTGTGAAGGGTGATAGGGAACTTTCTCATTATTAAGAAAACTGATCCTATATGATATGTACTTCCTGGTAATCACATGGTTAATGGGGAGTTTCACTTTATAGAAGCATTCCCTAGTAGTAAATGGAGAAAAAAAGCAACAGAATTAGGTTATGACCATTTTGCAATCCCTCATGACTAATGGGCCTCTGGGAAGGAAGAAAATGGTGCCAGTGAAGCTACTTCACACACACAATATTCAAACGTAAATCTCCCCAAACTCTAGATGTAACTACCAACTGACAGGGATTAGAGGGGCCAGAGGAGCACATGTAGTGACTTCAGGAGAAAGCAGTCAGCAAAAGCCTGAGTATGGAAACCCTACAGAAGAAACAACCCAGACCCTTCTACCAAAAATTACAAGAAGTTAGGGGGTATACTATAAAGTAAAAAATTCTTGAGGTGCATATCAATCCTTCTTAGAGAAATATTTGGATCCTCTTTGGGTTCTGGCTCAAACAAACTGCAAACAGAATTAAACAACATACACATTTATGAGACAACTGAAGAAATGAACTCTGATGGGATAGTTGATGACAGTAGTGACTGTTAATGTTTACTGAAATAATTTCAGTAAAAAAAATAAAGGCCCGGTCTTTGTGAAGCCTGGTTGCGGGTATGTTTTCCTCATGGTTATGAGCCTGGTCCCAAATATAAAATAGTGTGGTAATCACTTCATAATATACGTAAATCAGGTCCTTATGCTATATACCTTCAACTTATACAGTACCATATTTCAATTCTATCTTAAGAAAACTGAATGAATGAATGAACAAACATACTTGCCAGGTGGAGAGAGCTGGCAGAAGACAGGAAGGTGAGCTATACAGGGTAGTATAGCTAAGTGCCTAAAGGTGACTTGAGCCTAGGTGCCAGTCCCTTTCAGGGTTGGGGGGGAGGTAGGGAGAAGACTGTGAGAAGAACTGGTTTGGAAAGAAAGACACTCAACTCGGGTTTTAATATGTTAAATTTTATTTTATTTGGTTGTCACTACCCTAAATGAACTTGGGCCGAAAAAAAAAAAAAAAAAAAAAAAAAAAGTCCTTCTTCAAGAGTCCTGAAGTTAAAATCCTGGCTTAATTGGGTACACTTTATTAGCTTTAGTTCACTGGATTTTGAGATTGAGTTTTATGAGACCACCTATGGAGAAAGAAGCAACTTCTCCCTCCTGTTGAGATGGGAGCTCCTCCACTCCCCGATTTCCCTGAATCGGATCCCCTCAGGTAATTGGAAATTCCAGTGATGCTGAAAGTGAAAGTTGTTCTGATTAACTGCTGACTTCATTTCAACTTTGGGCTTACTTTTAAGGTCTAGTGGCATGAATTCCTTAGCTGTGATTGCTTAAGGAAGGGTTGTTCTTGCTAACCTTCCCAAAGGACATGGCTCTTCTCAAGGCTACTCAATGATTGCTTCTGGGAAGTCAAAGGAACTCTGCGCTCTCCCCAACCAAGATGTGGCACAGGGGCTTTGAAAATGTCATGTAACAGGAAACACTCAGCCTGGTAGGAATGGTGAGGCAGGGTTCACTGAAAGTCTGGGAGCAACAATGAGAGCATCACCCAGGGCGACAGGTGAGCTGTGCAGCTCTTCCCCACACAAGCACAGCAGACCCACAGGCAGCTCAGTGCTTTTCAGAGATGGGCAGAAAGTGTAGCATGACTTACTGGCTTTTCTCTATGGGCCCAACGCACCTTTCCCACCCTATCTCAGGCGACCTGCTACCTCAGCCTTCTCCCCACAATCGTGCTATCCTTGGCCCCGACACTCTGTCCCTCTCCATGCCTCCCTGCATTCCTCCTCTAGAAAGCCACCATGACTACTCGTCCAACCAAAATAATTCTCTCTAACCTACTGAACCACAAAATACTAGAACTGATTAGCTCTCACTACCCTGTGTTCGTTTTTATCTTCCAGTTCCCCAACTTGACTATCAGCACTGTGGTCACAGGATCTATGTTTTTCTTCACCCCACATAATTCCTGGTACAATGATCAAAGAAGGCACTTAGTAATTTTTTGTAAATATAGTAATTTGTATAAAAATAATTTTATTTTTCTACACAATAAATCATTTTATTTGTATAATTTGTATCCTCAGTGCTCAAGAGTACAATATTTTGATGGAGCAGCAAGAGAAAAGACATGAGAAAAAACTGGCAATTTAGGCTGACAACATTTTTCCTCTTCTATTAAAAAAAGCGCATCCAGGAAAATTCTTTCCTTGTGAGACAACCAACACCAGCCTAGTCCTCCACATCTATGCAAACCCTTTGAGGCTCACAGGAAAATAAACCAGCCTCAGTCAATGGATGACCTAACCATAGTTAGTGAAGTAGACAAAGCAGGCAAAAACACTCAGTTTAGGGGCTTTTGCATGGCTCAGTCAGTTAAACATCTGACTTTGGCTCAGGTCATGATCCCAGGATCCTGGGATTCAGCCCCACATCAGGCTTCCTGCTCATCTGAGAGCCTCCTTCTCCCTCTCCCTGCTGCTCTACCTACTTGTGCACTCTGTCAAATAAAATAGACTCTTCATAAAAATTAAAACAAAAAAAAACCACACCCAGTTTAGATTGCAAAAACATTTTTTCAAGGGAAAAGCTAGTTAGAGCTACTGTAAGTGCCTCAATTATTATTAGCATTCATGACCTCACAAATGACAGTAAATTTTTCTTTCTAACTTTAATCTAGGGTAAATTTTAGCAAATATCAAATGAGACAGAGATGACCCAAACATCCTAGCCATGTGAGCCATGCTCACAGCCAATACCATAGGCAAAAAACTGAGTCTAGCTCATCTGGAAATCCAGAAGATTCCAGTTTGCTTTACCATAAGCACAATCAAATAGCAGAACACTGAATGTTCCCTACAGGTGGGAACAAAGCAGCTCAAGTAAATGAATCTTGTTCTTATACAGGAACAAGGAGGAAGCACTATGTGTTTTTCTGGAATGTGACATCTTATAGGTAAGAATTCCTGTAGAACTTGAAGTTCTCGAGGCAGAGAGGAAGGAGAGCCTCATCATCAGAGTTAGTACTCTGTGAAGGGCATACTGTCCATTTACTGGAGGAAATGTGTTGGTAGATCCATTAAAACCCACTTTCAAATAGAGAGCCTCTAACCCTTGCTATGCAACTATTAATAGGAAGTAACATATTCTTTGTTAATTCTACATTCTTGCCTAGTAGGGTATGGGGAAGAAAATATATTCACTCAATATTAGATCATCTTCTGGCATCAACAAAGAGCAAGGAGGCTACAACTCTTCCCAAAGACTCCTGGCAACAAAGAACACACCAGTGATGACAAACTCAGAGCAGGTGTCCCATAAGACAAGTGAACCCAGCTTCCCTCTGGTGCCTGTGAAGAACTAGGGGAAAGCAGAGGGGGGTGCTGGCCAGATCAGAGCAAGTTGCCCTCAGCTGAGCAGGGACAAGTCGGTAGGAAGCATCTAGAATCTGTAAAGATGAACTCACCTTTGGATACCTGCAAAGTCCTGTTACATATGAAGACTGACTCTGGCATTAGAGACAGAGGATACAAGCCATGGCGGTCCACCTTCCCAAGAAATGGCCACACAATGAGTAAGGATGATGATAGTAATGATGCGATTATATAGACTATGCTTTTCATGTATATCATTTCACTTAAATTCTCACAGCAACCTTATATGGCAGACAACTATTCGCCTTTCACAAATAAGAAAACTAAGTCTTAAAGGGGTTTAGTCACTTCCTTAAGCTGGAACTTGAACGCAAGTCTACTTGAAGCCACAGCCATGGTCTTAAACTTTGTTCTTATGTCTCCTGGTTTTTGTCTTAATCTCCCATTTCAGCTATAAGGACACAACAAGTTTTAGTTATATCTGAACAGCAGGGATTGACAGTTTGCCAACAGGCTCTTAAGGTTCCTAGTAGGATAAACTTTTGTGGCTGTCTGGGCAACGTGGAGACATTTATAGATGTAATTCCTTCACCTAGCTTTAAGCAAAATTAAAGCATTCAGATTGTTAAAAATGAATGAAAAAGATATCTGGAAATAGGCTTTAAAAACCAGAAAGTACTACTCTTGAGAAAGGGAGAGAGGTGGGAAGGAAGGAAGGGAAGGGAAGAGGGTTCAATACAGTAAGAGGACTACAGCTGAACTACCCTGAAGTGAAGGGGAAGCACCTTTAAGATACGGAGAAACAGTCTGCAAAGTGCCCCAGGTTAGAGGGCCAAAGGTTTGGTCTGCCTGCTTTTCACACAGAACTCTCCAATCCAGTGAAAGTAGCATACGATTTTAATATTCTCTCCACAGTTTATCATGTAATGTGTTTGCTATTACTCAAGTCTAGAGAAACAAAAAAACTGCCTTTCTTTTCTTCTACGACTCATTGCTTGAGTCTAGTTGACCTACATCAAGTGCTTAGTACCAGCAAGATTCTATGTGCTTTATGACCATCCCACTTAATCCTTACAATGCCCATTCTCATGCTCCATCTTGCAGATAAGGTCACAGAGCTGCCCCATTATTAGGTGAGTGCTGTGGCCTGGATTCCAACCCAACAGGCAGACTTGGAATAGGCAGGACAATTCACCGTGGAGACCCTTTCCCTGTGTCCAGGCAAACAGCATTATGCAAATTACAATATTGATGACCATAACGTTACTCAGTTACTGCTTCTAGAAAGTCATAGGAACTCTGCTCTCCAAAACCAAGATGTGGCACAAGGGTTTTGAGAATATCACCACAAGAAACACAAGGACCAAACACCAAGAAAGTATACTCCTAACCTTAAATTGTCTTCTCAAAGTATAGAGATGGGACTCTAAGGACAGTCAATATAAGAAAATGCAAACTGACACAACAGAAAAACTTGATGAGAATTATTGCACTATTACACTCCAGAATTTAGCAAGCATAAATAACAGACTTAAAACTCACTAGGTATGGTCATTTTCTGAGTTTGCTTTCAATATTAACATAAAGCAAGAATAGAGAAAACCATTTCTTTTTCTAAAAATCTCCTCTCATTTCACATTACAGTATTAGTATTTATGCAGTCTGATAGCCATAACAAAAATTTTAAATCTGTAAATAAAAAAACAAATATAACTTTTCAAAATAATAGCAGTAAAACTGGGGAAATAAGCAAATTCCAACAAATGATTTTAGTAGGACCCGATGAAGAGGAGCAAACATCCCTCTTGGACCTGTTATTTCAAAGACATTCTCATCATTAAGCCACCTCACTTAGCTCGAGAAAACAAGTTTCCTAAGAGAAGTTCAGCAGTGTTCCAAAGCTGACTTCTTACTCCTTTCTCTTCATAAAAACCATGAGATCAAAATATCGATGAACTTCAAACTCTGATTTCACCTTTTCACGTTCAAGAAATGCTCAAAGCCTCAGCCTTGGGATTCACACTGTAAACCCCTTACTTAACTTGTTTTCCATCTAGTGCCAAACAGAAAAACACAAAATCAGAACCTTTTTCAAGTCCCATATAAATGTTTCTATTTTCTTATTTTAATTACATGATGAATTATGAACTCTCCAAATATCTTTCTTTGCTTATTTAAAATTATTTTAAAACAATTATTTTAAATTACTCTAAAAACTTTCTACAAAACTGACATGAATACTAGCCCAAAATACTATTCTTTTTTTCTTTTTTTTAGCTTAATTTAATTTGTGTGTGTGTGTGTTCCAAAATTCACTGTTTATGCACCACACCCAGTGCTCCATGCCATATATGCCTTCCTTAATACCCACCCCCAGGCACCCAAGCCCCCACCCCCTTCCCCTCCAAAACCCTCAGTTTGTCATCCAGTTAGTGTTTCTAAGTAGTCAAAGCCTATTCCAAAACACAGCACCACTGGCCATCTCTGAAAGTAGAATGAATTTTCCACTTTTAGACACACCATCTTTCTATACTGAAAGAAAAAAAAAAATTCCCTTTGTGAAAGCACAAACTTTCTTTTCTTAACCAAAAATCAACATACTTTCCCTTTCCCTATGACCTCACCCCCTAACCATTTCAAAAAACAGAATCCAACTTAACAATACCAAGGTAAGTAGGAGGGACTTACAGTTGAAGATGCCAGGAGGTGGGTGCTCGGTCACCAGGAGACAATTTTCTTCATCACTGTTGTCCCCACAGTCATTCTGTTGGTTACAGACCAGTGAGCCAAGATACAAGCATTTACCGCTGGTGCAGGTGAATTTGCACTCTGAAAAAGTACAATATAGAGCATAAAGTACTCAATGCAAGCTTGATGCTCTTGAATTTTTCCCCCCTCCCTATTTGTATGCCATGGTAATTTGGGAAATCAGTCTATGTGTAGATACTAAAAAACTGAACTCAGAGAGGGCTCTCTTGGTAAGGACTTTCATCCTATGAAACACACAAGCCAGTGTCCCAGACAGGGGAACTCTGGGGCCTGCGGTATATCACACACTCCATGTCTCTAATCCGAAAATGAATAACACAGGTGCTTTCTTTCCATGACCTGCCCAGCAAAAGTCATAGATATAGGGTTCTTATTTTACATGAAGACATCTGTGGCAGTTTCCCAAGCCTCCAAGAATGTGGGGAGCCTTGGAAGCAGCAGCTGGGGGTCCAGCAGAACTTGAGAGCTCAAGCTTAACAAAAGGAGGCTCGTATATTTTATTTCCAACTTGTCACTGGATGTTGTGAAGCTCTGAGCAAAATATTTAACCTCTCTGGCATTCATTCATCTCATGCCTAAGAAAAACCAATTTTAATAGCAGGCAGGGGTAGCACTGACTTTATAATGCAAAACATAGGAAAATAATGGGTGTTCTCTGCTACCTGAGAAGCACACATGCCAGGGGCCATGTGAGTAACTTAAAGAACATGATGAAGCCCGGCTCAAATCTCTGTTGGTCCTGCTGAATATGGAATCCCTGAGATCTCTACAAACCAGTATAAGAAAATGGAATTTATTTTGTAAGACTTTGAAATAAATTTGCAAACTTAACATATTACTGTCAACATAAGCATTAAAGGATAATGGAAATTACACAATTATATACACGTGAGCCCATAAACATCTATGTCTATCTTACATGGCATATCACCTTGCATTCTGACTGTGAGCTTTCTCCTAGGAGCACCCACAAAAGCTGGCAAAACTCACACAGTATGTACAAATCTGTGGGTAGGAAACAAAACCTCAGGAAAAGCATCGCAGACCCCTGCTGGTGCTGCCTATCACAACCTCTTCATTTCTCCTCTAGTTTGTCTGCCTAGAATATGGGTGGTGGCCTGGATCAAATCCAAGGTCCTTTCAACTCCAAAATTCCATTATTCAAATAAAAGATTGGGCATCAGCACACCAAGCCTCCTCCAGCTATCCTAACAACAAACGGGGCTGCAAAGAGAATAACCTTTTTACCTGTTGCAAAGAGACAGGGAACTTAAATCCTCAAAGTATTTCTGTGACTCAGTATGAAAGGGATATTACAGTTCTGCATGTGTTCCCATTTTCCTAAAAGAGTATAGAAGATACCAGCCCACCCCCTGACCTAGTTTAGAATAGCATGTGAACACAGCCCAACTGCACATCTACAAGTTCATCACAGGCCAGAGTGTCCAGGTTAAGAAATTTGTGTGCTAAATGCGATCCAGACCATGTGGTGGGAACACTGCTAATGCCAAATGCTCTTCCCATAAGGTAGAAATATTAAAATCCAGCTGTTTGAAATCACATTTATGAAGTGACTTTTTTTTAAACTTAATGGAAAAAAGGGAAGTCAAGAAAAGAATTTATCTTTCTTTCCAAAAGAAATACTAGAGTTCAGATTAATACCAAACATGAAAAGGACATTAGACAAAAATAGGCTGATGCTGTTGAAATGGTAACTGGAATAAAGGGAATAACTAACCTAAATTGAATTAAACTCCAACTAAAAGATTAACCATCCCTGTGGTTTGAAAGGATCTCAGGTTAGACAAGCACGTTCCGGTTTGAGTGGAACTTTAAACCAGCAAGAACTTGAAATCACCCCCACATGTTACTCATTTCAACTTGTTCAAGGAAGACCTAGTCCAGAGAACAAAATGTTTTCAAGGAAATGAATTATGTGATTCATTCACTTATATAATCAATATTTTAGCCCCTTCTCTGTTATGTGCCAGGTATTAAGACATGCAAACACAGAGATGAAAGAGTAGCTCTCTTGAAAGGGCTTGCAACATGAATTTTTTAATAACGTGAGAAGTGACCAATATATTTTCTCCTTCCAAGGACATATTTTCCTTCTTTATATCCTTCACATCTAGAGCGCTGCCTAGCAAGTAAAAGGCACTTGGTGAATCACACATTTGTTGAATAAATGAATGATTTAATCTAAGCCTCGTAAGGACTCTGTGAAATAATTAAGGTAGATATTATTCCCATTTCATAGATGAAGAAATTAAGACTCAGAGATTGAACAATTTGCTCATAATTAAACTCCTAATAAATGGCAAAATCCAGAAGTGTGTGAGGATCTACCAGCGCTGGTCTGAGACTCTCTCCAGAACTGCCTCTCAGTTTCCCAGTCTGCTTTCATGAATGTGTAAGATTCATTTATAATGGGGATCCCCACATATGTAACAAGATTCTCAAAACAGTTTATTTTCTTAAGTAGGCTTAACACTACTCAAGATGCATTAACAAGGCTTTTGCTGCTGATCTGCTTAGAAAGCTCTTACTTCTTAGATAATTGCAAACATCAACATCAACCCACAGAATTTCAAATTCAAAAAATCTAAATCTTCTCAATGGCAAGTCATTAGCTAACTATCAAACAAAGGTCTTTCCATTACATGGCCACTTGAATCAAAACAACTAGATTGAAACTTTGAATCTATTGACTTCTGGATGTGATTTAGAAAATACTAGAAAATTGCTATAATGTTATTAAGTGTTAAAGATTAATGCTAAAGGTGGAATGAAATTGCAGAGTAAAACATCTAAGTTAACATAATGGTATCAACAGAAGCAGGTTTTCTTCCTTTTTTTTCTTTTTTTAATTTAAATTCAACTTAATTAACATACAATATATTATTAGTTTCAGAGGTAGAATTTAGTGATTCATCAGTTGCATATAATACCCAGTGCTTGTTCCATCAAGTGAGAGGCAAGCTTTCAACTAGATCCTGACTTACAAGGCCATCTCCATAGCCATAATATACAAGACCATACTTGGCTATCCAAAAGCCCAGGGTGTTCAGACATTAGTGAGTAGTCCTCTAATAACCAAGTAATTGTGATATTTGAAACAAACTAAGAACCCTAGATAAGAGGCTCTAACCTTAGCTGTGTACAGGAATCCCCCGGGCATCTTTCAACATTTCTGATGCCTGAGCCCCAGCCTAGGCAACTGTTCTCAGTGGTCCAAGGTGCAACCTGGGCAGCAGTTGTTACTAGAGATCCTTAGAATGACTCTGATGGGCAGTGAGGATGAAGAACCGCTGCCTCCTAAGAATTAGATAACTTACCTATACTAAGCCCCCTTTTTAGTTAATAGTTTTTTTTTAATTTTATTTTTTTATTTACTTGATGGACAGAGATCACAAGTAGGCAAAGAAGCAGGCAGAGAGAGAGGAGGAAGCAGGCTCCCTGCTGAGCACAGAGCCCAATTCGGGGCTCAATCCCAGGACCCTGAGATCATGACCTGAGCCGAAGGCAGAGGCTTAACCCACTGAGCCACCCAGGTGCCCCTAGTTAATAGTTTTTTATTGGAATGTTTAGTTGGTATTTGGTAATTTACTAAAAACTTCTCTCTTAAAATAGGCAGGTATTTTGGTGATTCTTGGATACTAAAACTAGTTGCTACAACTCTATACTGCCAATAGGTACATTTCAGAAGCTTTGGGACCAAAGGTTTGACCTCCAAACTACATTTTGACCCCCTAAAGACAGAAAACTTCCTCAATGAAGTAAAACTCATGTGAGAGAAAGAAGATAGAAGAATAAAAAATTTTTCTAACTATATTTCATCCATTCTTTGTTGAGTATTTCTTGTATATACTTGTTGAGTATTTCTGCCAAGCCTTAAGTTGAAGGATATCAAAGATCCCTTAAACATTGGAAATATTTTGGCTACAAATTCATGATGAATTCAGATGTGTAATACTGGAATGGACTACAGAAGGAACAACTCCGGGGGCACTTGGGTGGCTCAGTGGGTTAATCCTCTGCCTTCGACTCAGGTCATGATCTCAGGGTCCTGGGATGGAGCCCCGAATCAGGCTCTCTGCTTGGCGGGGAGCCTGCTTCCCCTTCTCTCTCTGCCTACTTGTGATCTCTCTCTCTGTCAAATAAAGAAATAAAATATTAAAAAAAAAAAAAAAGAAGGAACAACTCGGGAACTTAGTTTTTCCTTCAGGAGTTATAGACATAATTTAAAAATCTGTAATACTTAAATAATTCCTCTTCCTTCAAGCTGGGAATTCTTTTTTATTTCATTTTATTTTATTTATTTATTTGACAGAGAGAGATCACAAGTAGGCAAAGGGTGGGGGGGAAAGCAGGCTCCCTGCTGAGCAGAGAGCCCAATGGTTCCATCCCAGGACCCTGGGACCATGACCTGAGCTGAAGGCAGAGGCTTAAACCTCTGAGCCACCCAGGTGCCCCAAAGTTGGGAATTCTTAAAAAATTTTTTCTGCAATAACTGTTTCTTGGGAAAAGTTTCCAGAATCAGCAACAGATTTTAGAAGCACTTTATATACTCTAAGCAATACAGAATTTCCTCCAAATTTAGGGTCTTCTTTAGTTTTTCTACATACCTACATAAAGCTTTCTGATGACTTTATGACTTTGAATTGTCATAGCTTCATAAAATACTAATGCTAAGAGGGCCCTAGAGACACAGTGGTCCAACCTCTCATGTCACAGATGAGGAAATAGTCCAGAGAGAATTCCTGACTTACCCAAAGTCAAAAAATGAATTCCCTATAATGGAACATCAAGCCCAATATTTCCATCAAATTGAGGGGAAAACTTTTTTGCCTTAAATATCATTCTAATTATGTACAAACTAATATTAACCATCTGGAGTAGACCATGTGAGAGAGGATAAAGGAACAGAATGATTCTGTGAATCCCAAACTTACACACAAAAACAAAACAAAAACAAAACAAACCTGTATTAAAAAAAATTGGGGAGCACCTGGCTGGCTCAATTGATACAGCATACAATTCTTGATCTCAGGGTCATGAGTTGAGCCACACATTGGCCATGGAGTCTATATTCAAAAAAAATTTTTAAGGACTGGTAGCTTAACAATTTTGTATTTTACACCTAAACTTGGACAGGATTCAAAGATAAATGCCCAATCTTTTTTCTTTAATTTTTATTTATTTATTTGACAGAGAGAAAGACAGCAAGGGAAGGAACAAAAGCAGGGGAAGTGGCAGAGGGAGAAGCAGGCTTCCTGCTGAGCGGGGATCCTGATGCAGAGTTCAATCCCAGGACCCCGGGATCGTGACCTGAGCCCAGGGCAAACGCTTAACTAACTGAGCCACCTAGGTGCCCCAATAAATGCCCAATCTTGAACTCCAGAACAAACTTGCATCTCAGAGACTAAAGTTAATCTACTTGGTAGAGTCAACAATCTATCAGTTAAAAGACAACAAAAAGTACTTGAAAGTTGCTAAGAGAGTAGATCTTAAACGTTCTCACCACAAAAAAGGAAGTAAACAGGTGACCTGACCCAGGTATTAGCAAATATGATAGCACTCATCATTTTGAAATACATAAGTGTATCAGATTAACATGTTAGACACTTAAACTTACATGTCAATTATATCTCAATAAAACTGCGGGAGAAAGGCAAAAAAAGTTGTTTTCAATCTTTCCTATACTCTTTTTTAAGGCCTTAGTTATCACAGATATAATCTCAGTCACAAAATAAGGACCTATATACAGTATTACATCACAGCTGTAAAATCAGCCTTTTTTGTGAATTGGCAAAGTAGTCTATGATAGTTAATTCTGTTGAAATTCATATAGCAACATCGACTCATTCAGTTCACACTTCTATCATTCACAAACCTGAAAACAGAGTGATTCTGGCTCCAACATTTCTGACATTAAAATCTAGAATTTGCTCTCAGTAATGGGGCCTTCTCAATGCATCTACATTGTGAATAACAGAGATTAATCTTAGTTGTTAGCAACCTATAGGTGAATAATTAATAGTTTTCTAAAATTAGTATAAATAATTTTACCACAGTCAACATAATTTCCTAGCATAGAGATGACAACAATATTTTTATCGACTTAAACACACATCATCTATTCCCCAGCAAGGTACAGGATTATCTACCATAAAAGTAAAGTTCAATAAAAATGAAAAACAATGAGTAGAAGACAAAAAATGCAAGGGGAATGAGAAAAACTTTGTGACTTAAGAAAGCTCTAGGAACTGGTCATTACACTGAATTCCAAGGAAATGAGCTGCCACAGAGACAAGAAAACCAGAGGCATGGTGGCCACCCCTTGCTAGCCAAGAGTGCTGGCATTTCACTTAATCAAAAACAGACTTTCTCCTGCTTCTAAAACTTAAAAGAGTCTGTCACCGTTTTTATTAAGGGGTGCTATACAACAGTATGGAAGCTATCTTAGATAACCAATTTTGTCAAAAAGGGAAGAAGGCTCTCCAGATGGTTATTTCCTTTATCAGCTTTTAGTGAAGTTAGAATCCTGGAGTAGTTTCTACAAAGTGAGCCAGAATGACAGCCCCAGAAAGTACTGATTTAGCAAATTAGGAAGATAAGGCTTTGAGAGTCTTCAGAAATGAAAAGCTAATCCTTAGGGCTATTCTCAAATGTCAGCTTTTGACAGCATGTGAATGGCCTAAGGATGATAATATGCATCTTCTCCTACAAAACTTTTTAATGCAAAGAATACATTTTGAGTAACCTGTAAGAGACTTACATAGTAGCCACACTGATCTCTTTGGAAGTCTGAGGGAAGAGATCTATAGAAGTTGTCTGTGCCTCGCCTAATATCACACAGTGATCTACGTAGCATACCGAAAGTCAAATGTAAAGACACTGTGTTACGAATGATGCTCTCCCCTCCCTCAGAGACAGAGCTGACTCTCCTGGTTATAAATTTGGAACAAGGGGGAATTTAATTAGAAGGTTTATATTCTGTGTAATGAATTAAGTTACCCACAAGCATTTAATAAAAGTCATATCTTAAGTGATGCTACTGAAACTATGGTTGTCCTTCAAAAAGATGAATATGACATGATAAAAGGATATTTGCCCATATAATAAGATTAACATAGAAGAGCCTCCCATCAAAGATAGTAATAAAATTTTTTAAACTCAATCCATTTTATGATATGGCTTATCATTCCTACTATGGTGCTGAAAAGATGATTTTAATGTGTCTGAAATCATCTGAGAACCATAAGTGAAAAATGTGCTCTTAAAAGTCCAAGGTATTTTCAGGCTTTAGACTTCTAGTCCTACAATAACCTTTTAGAGCAGCTTTAAATATTGCCTAACTTTCATCAAAACACCATAAGGCATTTTAAAAGTCAGTAAAAGTCTTTAGGATTTGAATTGGCAAATGGCACTATTTCTTTTTTGTGTTTAAAACCAATGAATGAATGAATTAGTTTCTATGTTTTTCTGTATATAAAATGTGAGGAGGTATTTTGATTAAGTTCTTAGCATAGTACTAAAACCAAGCAGGTAAAAACTACCTTAAAACACTTTGAGGAATAAAGTGTTTATCAACATATGCAATGCACGTGGGAAAACTGTTTGAAAGCTCAAAATACAAACAGCATCCACCTCTGGGTGCTAGGGTTGCTAAGTAATTTCTAAGTTCCTTGACTATTTTAAGTATGATTTTATCATCAAGAAAAGTTTAAATCCTCTTTTAAGGGGAGAAATCTCTGTGAACACCAAATGTTTACAGAATTCTAAATCCATCACAATCCTAACTTTAAAGACACTAATGAAATACTGAATTCCCCATGACATCATCCAAACAGAAATCCAGACAGCTTCAGCCTTGTAAGGATAAACACTATTTCAGTTACATTTCATTTCATTAAATATATAATTGCCCACCTATCATGGGTGGAACAGTAGTAGCAGAAGGGATACCAGTAGGTTGTATCTGCCCAAGTAACTGCCTGAGGGGGAGGAACTGCCTGAGGGGAGTGGCAAGCGGTAAGAGGTCCAGAGCCTTGAGGTCCAGCCAGGCCTGTGAAGGAGAGAGGAGGGGAGAGGAGAAAGGGGAGGGGAGGGGAGGAGAAGAGAGGAGAGGAGAGGAGAGGAGAGAAGAGGAGAGGAGAGGAGAGGAGAGGAGAGGAGAGGACAGGACAGGAGAGGAGATGGGAGAGGAGAGGAGACGGGAGAGGAGAGA
>ML103317.1:30723-41654 GCA_003697995.1 Taxidea taxus jeffersonii
GAGGAGAGAGGAGAGGACAGGAGAGGAAAAAGGAAAGAGGAGAGGAGGGGAAAGGAAAAACAGAGGAGAAGAAAGGAAAAAGGAAAGGAGATGAAAGGAGAAATGAAAGAGGAGAGGAGAGGAGAGGAAAGGAAAGGAAGAACCAGGCCACTGGACAGAAACCTGCTTCACTATGAGAACGGGGGCATTAAAGAATATTAAGCACATGGACTGATATACTCTGACATTTTAAAAAATATTTTAGAGCAGTACGGTGTGTTTACGAGTGTCTGCATGTGTGTGTGTGTGTGTGTGTGTGAGAGAGAGAGAGAGAGAGAGAGATCCGGGTCAATGGGTTTATACAAAGAGGGGGGAAAAAAGAATGCTCATAAAACCAGCACACTGATCAAGGTACAGAAGGGTGGGGGTTTGGTTCCTGGGTTGTTCAACTTTCATTTTAACAGGATGTCACTGTATGTAAAAATAAGGTAGGGGGGGTAGGGAGCAGATATCCAGTCATGAAGAACCTTGTCTGCCTCGCTGAGGACTGTTAAAGGCTCTCAATCTATAGGTTTTAAATAAATGTACTTGAATGTCACGGTGATTGTTCAGAATTGAGCATTTAATATATACTCACCAAGACTAACCTTAGATAGTGGTTTTCTTATTCCTTTGCTCCACAGAGTGAGCAGCCTAAACTGTAAAACTCAACAAGAGTTTTTAAGTGGCCCACTAACAGATGTTTCCCTCTGCATCTGAGGTATAACAGCCTATGAGGGCCACATCCAACTCGCAGGACCAACATAAATGCTACAGCACGAACCTGGGCCCCAAAAAGGAGACCCACAGGGCCAAAAGGGAGGCATTTATCCTTGGGTATCACAACTTCTGGGCCTCAGGCTCTTTCTCTCTAAGCCATTCATTGCTTCATTCATTCATTCATTCATTCAGGAGTCCTGCACTGTTTGGGATAAGGAGCATGGCCCTAGGGACCAAGGATAGACATAAACAGTCCATGGTCCTGAAACTCAGAAAACTGGCTTCTCTTCTAGTTCTTAAATATCATGTTTCTTCTCAGGCAAGAATCTTAACCTCTAGATTCCTTGCTGTTAAATGAGGTGTCTGGCTTAAACCAGTGCTTTTGAATCTCTGTTCTGAATAACTGAGGTGTTCCCTTTGAGGCCTCAGGATCATCTGCAGGAGATGGGGGGTGGTCAGTGAAGGAATCCTGGCAGTTCCACTGGGATCTGCACATAGGTTAGGATTTCCTCTGAGATTTCACTGGAAAAAGGCATCCCCCAGCAAAAAATTCACCACTGAATGTCTTACATTCTAAAAGTCCTTTCAGTTCTTAAAAATCCATGGTTTAAGATGGAAATTTTAAAGGATGAAATCCCACTTTAGTCCTTTGGGACTTCTGTTGCCTGGTCTTAATTATCCAAATGATAGGTGATCTTTAAAAATCTCTGAATTCTTGGGGCACCTGGGTGGCTCAGTGGGTTAAAGCCTCTGCCTTTGGCTCGGGTCATGATCTCGGGGTCCTGGGATGGAGCCCCGCATCAGGATCTCTGCTCAGCAGGGAGCCTGCTCCCTTCCCCACCCCCCTGCCACCTGCCTCTCTGCCTACTTGTGATCTCTATCTGTCAAATAAATAAATAAATGAAATCTTAAAAAAAAAAATCTCTGAATTCTGGATATTTTATACATACTGATTATCAACACCATCCCTATGGGATCCTTCACATCAACTGTACCAATGTGCTATAATTTTCCCCATTTTTAAATTAAAAATGCTTTTGTCCCTGTTCTTTGCTTCCCTGCTCCTGTAGCTTAGTGCCTCTGATTTGCAATTCTTCCCTAAACAAACTCCAGTCAGGCTTTGGCCCGCATCATTGCACCAAAACTGCCTTTCCAGGTCCCCCATGATCTCCATGTTGTTTGCTCCAGTGTGGTCACCTCAGGCCTCATCTTACCACACGGCCTGTGACAGAGCTGATCAATCCCACCACCTGGAACCAACTGCTTCATGCAAGGATATGACCTCCTACCTCAATGACCACTGCTTCTCCAAACCTCCTCACTTGGAGGGCATTTGTGGGTGCCTAGGCTCACCCTCAGCCCATTTCCTTGAGATCTCAAGCAGTCTGGTGTCTCCATGCGAATAACTCCCACAATGATACTAAAAGTTCCCCTCTCCCTAGGCTCTTGATTCCTCCAATCACCTGCTCAACATCTCCATGTGGAATGTAACAAACATGTGAACTTACCAGGACCAAAACCAGATACCTCCTTTGCCCATGCAAACTGGCTCCACTCATAACTTTCTATATCTCGAAATTTCATCCTTCCAGTCGCTCAGGCAAAAACACTAGAATCATCTTTGACTCTTCCCCCCAGTGAATCAAACAATTCTATTAACTTCACCTTCAAGATACATATCATCTCATTCTAGTCACCCTAGTCTAAGGTGCCATCATCTCTCAACCAGGTTACTTCAATAGTCTTCTGACTAGTAACCCATCTTACTTCAATAGTCTTCTGACTAGTAACCCATCTTCTCCCTTTCCTTCCCATCATATTCTAGTCCCAAGAGAGCAGCCAGAATGTTCCTGCTGAAATGGAAGCCAGATCAGGTCTCTCCTCTGCTCAAAACTCTCAAATGCAAGATGCCTGGGTGGCTCAGTCAATTAAGTGTCTATCTTCTCCTCAAGTCATGATCCCAGGGTCCTGGGATCGAGTCTTACATGGGATGCCCTGCTCAACAGGGAGTCTGTTTCTCCCTCTGCCCCTCCCCCTTGCTCATGTTTGTTTTCTCTCTCCCTCCCTTTCTCTCTTGCAAAAATAAATAAAATCTTGGGGTGTCTGGGTGGCTTGGTGGGTTAAAGCCTCTGCTTTCGGCTCAGGTCGTGGTCCCAGGGTCCTGGGATCGAGCCCCGCATCGGGCTCTCCGCTCGGCACTCCTCCTCTCTGCCTGCCTCTCTGCCTACTTGTGATCTCTGTCAAATAAATAAATAAAAATCTTTTAAAATAAATAAATAAAATCTAAAAAAAACTCTCAAATACCTTCACTCAGAGGGAAATCCAAAGTCCTTAGAATGAACTCTACACAACCCTCCATAATTGGACTCTCCAACCTCCCTCTCCTTCCTTTAGTTTGCTCTGGGCTCAGTGGCCTCTTCACTGTCCCCTGAACACACAAGACTCCCCTACACTTGCTGTTCCTTTGCCTGCAACACACTTTCCCAGGACATCTGCTTAGCTAACTCCCTCATTTTCATCAGGCCTTCGCCCAAATGTCAAAAACCTCTCTGTAGGACTAGTAGTCTCTGACTACTCTGATTAAAATTGGAATCCTGGGTGCCTGGGTGGCTCAGTCTGTTAAGTGTCTGCCTTCAGCTCGGGTCATGATCCCCGGGTCCTGGAATGGAGCCCTGCATGAGGCTCCCTGCTCACCAGGGAGCCTGCTCCCCCCTCTGCCTGCTGCTCCCCCTGCTCATGTACTCTCTATCTGACAAATAAATAAATAAAATCCTTAAAAAATAAAATGAAACAAAATTGGAATACTTTCTCCATTACATTCCCTCCCATACTCCTGGCCTTTCCCATCCTCTTTTCCTATTTTCTGTTTCTCCATAACCCATTTCCATCTAACACTGTATTTAAATATATGCATAATTTTCCCCCCCACTAGAATATAAACTACATGAAGGCAGGTAGGGATTTCTGTCTGCCTCAGTTTACTGAGGAATTCTCTGGGTCTGGAACAGGGCCTGGTAAATCATAAGTATTCAATAAATATTTGTTAAATAAATCAATGAACAGAAATAAAATCTCGTCCAGAGGTTCTTTTTTTTAAAATTTTATTTATTTATTTACTTGTCAGAGAGAGAGAGAGAGTATGAGTAAGGGGAGGGGGAGGGGTAGAGGGAGAACTAGGCTCCCTGCTGGGCAGGGAGCCCGATGTGATGCGGGGCTCTATACCAGGATCCTGGGACCATGACCTGAGCTGGAGGCAGGTGTTTAACCAATGGAGCCACCCAGGCGTCCTGCATCCAGATTCTCATAGGAAACACAATTAACTACTGGTATCCCTTTGAGTGAAGAAAGTCTTCTCTAACTGAGCAAATATATATAAATATATATACACAGAAAATGAGGTAGAAAAAGAGACAAAAAGGAGATAAAATTCAAATATATTACTAGCAAATTATGTAAAAATTTTTAAGGCAAATAATTAGTTAAAACTATTAGCAAGAGTAGTTTTTAATTACCTGTGGCCCTCACTTATGGAATTATTCTCTCTCCAGTGTTCAATGTCATAAATATTTAGGCTTTTTCCATCTGTCCCTTCCCAGTCATCTGGCCTAATTCCTAAATCGCAATATTCTCTCTCGGTGCAGTCTTGTATGTTTTGGAAAGAAAGCCTATTGTCTGGCTAAAGCGCTGGACTATTTGTTCAGGAAACAGCCAGCTTCTTCCCTGACAGCTCCCAGCACCCTGAGAACTAGGTGTGGACACTGAGTTCTCCACCTGTTTCATTTTTTAATATTTACACTCAAGTTCATAGGAGTCCGGGAGTAAAGCAGGTATTTTTCAATTCACTGTACTGCTGATCCAGTCTTGTCCTCAAGTTAATCACAGCTAGTTACTTTCTATTTGGGTACAAACTGCCTCACTTTCTTGTCTCGAGCCTGGCAAAGCTGTCTGCCTGGGGTCCTCCAACTGTCAAATACCCTTTAAGAAATTTCCCTTCCCTGAAAACTCATACCTTCCGAGAACTCCACAAATCCAAATTGCTAACCTAAAAGTGCACCAGGGAGATGGCTAACATAAACTCTTGTGTTCCCTGCCTCCTTTAGCCAACCCACACTGGAATTTTGAGATGGTATCTTTATATTTTTTAATGGTTAATAGGATGCTCTACTGTAAGGAGAGTGTCCCTTGCCTCAATCAAAGAAGGTTTGCTACATTTTGTTTTGTCTTATTTCCTCTATTGGTTCCTTGAAGGCCCTTCTTTGTCCCCTCAAATAAACTTCCCACTTTAGGCCTTATTCAGCCCTACTGTTCTCCAGGATAAGCTGATGACCTCCTATCCATGATGGTGCTATATCTGGTCAAGTTTCAAAATTACTTCACAACACACATGGCCCTAGAGATGCTCAGTGTGGCTAGAAAGAGTTAGCCTTTCGCACCCAGAGGAAGATCTTCAGATACTTTAAATGAGGGCCTTTGGTTTCCACAACTAGTCAGATTCAAAGCAGGGATCAATATGGGTGAAAAGCCATCACCATGTCCTCCCTTAAATGCCATATTTTAGAAGGAGGAAATCTAACAGGGGAACCCTCTTGGCCCTCCAGAAGGCTCCCACTGATCCAGGACCAATTCTGCCTTGGACAGGAGAAATGCAGAACCTGCAGCCCTGCCCTCCACTTCCATCCCTGGTTACCGCTTTATAGGAGAAAATGACCTACTTCTGCCAACTGAGACCACGTGAGAATCCCCAGTTCCACAAATACATTTTTTGTTCATTTCAGGCTTTTGATAAAGAATTTCTTTATAGTGCCATGAGCAAATTAAGGACTTCTTGAGTTCTTTTGCCTATCTACCCAATGACCAAAAAAAGACGATTTCTAGTAGACTTAAAAAACTTCAAAACAATTTGATTAATAACCTAGACCAGGATCTTAAAATCCATCTTCTTCAGTTGAACACTGGTTGATAAAATTCTTACCTTCGGCAATTAACAACTAATCTGTCATTCTGCTCAGTTCTTCCCTGAGGGCATGCCCAGTTGGAAGTTTGTTCCACTTGTGTGGTATGACCTGATGACCCAGCACCTAGGAGCTCTGGACACTCTGCTGCTCTTGGTTGTCTGTCCTCAAATCTCCTCCCATGATCCCTCTGCTCTAACTTTCATGGAATCATGTCTTCATAGGCTACAATTATTTTCAACCTTCACTTACCCTTTGGCATCTACCTCAAAAAAAATGGACCTCAAACATGATCAATGACCTACTCCAAGGACTTGTTCACCATTGCAGCAGCTGAGATCAGATCAGCTGGGCTGATAACCACAGTACTATCAATGATTCCATAAGTATGGAAGCACCTGAAGAGAACAATTCATCCAACTCCCAAGGCCATCCGCTTCAGCATGGAAAACTCATGTTTGTTGTCACTTCAGCTCCAACATTCCTGCTGAAGTCTATCCCATTCTATCTTGTTCCTTCCTTAATGGAGACAGAAGCAAAGAGTCTCACTTAAATAACCAATCATACCATTCAATGCTACCTTCTTTTTGGTAAAGATTTTCTGTTACTCTTTTTTTGGTAAAGATTTTATTTATTTATTTGAGAGAGAGAAAGAGAGAAAGCATGCACTGGGGGATGGTCAGAGGGAGAGACCCTCAAGCAGACCCTATGCTGAACATGGAGACCCAATGCAGAGTTCAATCTCATGACCCTGAAAGCACAACCTGAACTGAAATCAAGAGTCAGTCAGGTGCCCCCTGAGGTTACTCTTTAGTTTTACCATCTCCAAACTCCAATTCCTCATATTTGTCCACATTTCTGGAAGGAATAAATACACTAAATAGACATGGAGTGGAGTTTTAATGCTATTTCAGAGCCAACATAGGAGGTTTCCTCAATACTATTTCTGTACACAAATTCATAAAACAGCAATAATAATGGACAAAAATAAAAGACAAATGTGGCATAGAACCTGAGTCCTCAAACATGCACCAAAACCAAATTCATAAAAAAAAATACAAACCAAAGTAATTTTTCTATATATTCAAGTAAAACAAAGCACTCTATTTAAAATGTAGCTCTCCCAACCCATGTCCAAGACTGCCTATGTTTCTGCTTTGTATTTTCTATAGCATTTAACACCTTTTAATAAGTTCTACAATTAACTTTTTTGTATTGTTTACACTCTCTGATCAATAGAATTTAAGTTTGCCTCAATGTAGGAAATTTTTAAGGTACTATTTAATGTTACTTCCCTGAGGCCTAGAAAAATATCTGGCATGAAACAGGTTCTCAAAAAAAAAAAAAAAAAAAAAAAACCTTGCTGAGTGAAGGAAAATTTATTCTGTCAAGTAAATAGTTATTTCCAAATCATAAATAACATGTGTCTCTTCTACTTTAAATTCTTCAAAAAATTGGCAATTAAGAAGTCAAACTCTCTCTCTCTTCACAGATGACATGATACTTTATGTGGAAAACCTAAAAGACTCCACCCCCAAATTATTAGAACTCATACAATAATTCAGCAATGTGGCAGGACACAAAATCAATGTACAGAAATCAGTTGCATTTCTATACACTAACAATGTGACTAAAGAAAGAGAAATTAGGGAATCAATTCCATTTACAATTGCACCAAAAACCGTAAGATACCTAGGAATAAACCTAACCAAAGAGGTAAAGGATCTATACTCCAGAAACTACAGAACACTTATGAAAGAAATTGAGGAAGACACCAAGAGAGAGGAAAACATTCCATGCTCATGGACTGGAGGAATAAATATCGTTAAAATGTCTATACTGCCTAGAGCAATTTATACTTTCAATTCCATCCCTATCAAAATACCATCAACATTTTCCACTGTGCTGGAACAAACAATCCTAAAATTTGTATGGAACCAGAAAAGACCTCGAATTGCCAAAGGAATGATGAAAAAGAAAAACAAACCTGGGTGGGGGGACATCACAGTGCCTGACTTCAAGCTATATTACAAAGCTGTGATTCTGAAGACACCATGGCATTGGCACAAAAACAGATACAAAGATCAATGGAACAGAATAGAGAGTCCAGATATGGCCCCTCAGCTCTATGGTTAAATAATCAACAAAGCAGGCCAATGGGAAAAAAGGCAGTCTCTTCAGTATATGGTGCTGGAATAATTGGACAGCCACATGCAGAAGAATGAAGTTGGACCATTCTCTTACACCATACACACAGATAAACTCAAAATGGATGAAAGACCTAAATGTGAGACAGGAATCCATCAAAATCCTAGAGAAGAACATAGGCAGTAACCTTTTCGACACTGGCCACAGTGACTTCTTTCAAGACATTTCTAAAGGCAAGGGAGACAAAAGCAAAAATAATCTTTTGGGACTTCATCAAGATAAAAAGCTTCTGCACAGCAAAGAAACAGTCAACAAAACAAAGAGTCAACCCACAGAATGGGAGAAGATATTTGTAAGTGACATTTCAGAGAAAGGGCTGATATCCAAGATCTGTAAAGAACTTCTCAAAGTCAACACCCCAAAAACAAAGAATCCAACCATTAAATAGGCAGAAGACATGAACAGACACTTCTCCATAGAAGACATATGAATGGCTAACAGACACATGAAAAAATGTTCAACATCACTCAGCAGCAGGGAAATACAAATCAAAACCACAATGAGATACAACGTTATACCAGTCAGAATGGCAAAAATTAACAAAACAGGAAACAAGTGTTGGCGAGGATGTGGAGAAAGGGGGACCTTATTACACTATTGGTGGGAATGCAAGCTGGTACAGCTACTTTGGATAACAGTATGGAGGGTCCTCAAGATGTTAAAAATAGGGCCATCCTACAATCCAGCAACTGCACTAATAGGTATTTACCCCAAAGATACAGACAGTGAAAAGAAGGGGCACCTGCACCTGCATATTCATAGCAAAGTCCACAATAGCCAAACTATGGAAGGAGCTGGGATGTCCTTCAACAGATCAATGGATAAAGAAGATCTGCTTCATATATACAATGGAATATTACTCACCTATCAGAAAGGATGAATATCCACCATTTGCATCAACATGAATGGAATTGGAGAGGATTACGCTAAGTGAAATAAGTCAAGCAGAGGATTACGGTTTCACTCTTACGTGGAACATAAGGAATAGTGCAGAGGACCATAGGGGAATGGAGAAAAACTAAATGGGAGATAATCAGAGAGGCAGAAAAACCATGAAAGACTCTGGACTCTGGAAAACAAACTGAGGGCTATAGAACAGAGGGGAGTTGGGGGATGGGGTAACCAGGTGATGGGTATTAAGGAGGGCTCCTGTGGTGATGAGCACTGGGTGTTACACACAACTAATGAATCGTTGAAACACTACATCAAAAACTAATAATGTATTTTATGTTGGCTAACTGAACATAATAAATGAATGGATGGATGGATGGATGGATGAATAAATGAATGAATGAATGAATGAGTAAATAATAAAATCCTTCAATAGATTCCCATAACCTTCAAAATACAGTCCATACTAGCTAGGTGTATGTGACTCTTCCTTCTAAAGTGCTCCTGACCACTTTTGCAAATCTATTTCCCAACTCCTCTACATATCACCCTGGAAGCCAGACACACCAAAACACAATGATGTTCTCAAGCACACCATGGCTTCCCATCATTGTGCTCTGGTGCACACTATTTCTCCTGCCTAGGATGACCTACTCTCCCCACCCCTTACCTGACAAATGCTTACTGACCTTTCCGGAGGGGAAAAAAAAAATAGTGCCATGTCTATAACGCCTTCCCCAACCTCTCCATTCCCACTACAATAAAATACTGCTGTCTCTTTCTGTGTTCCCATGGCAACCAGCACATTCCCTCCGGTACAGTGCTTGTCATGTTGCCGTCATTGTTTGTCTATTTGTCTGTCTCACCCACTGGTGACACCTCTCTAGCCGCAAAACATCACATCTTTGCATCCCCAGCAGCTGGCAGAGCAGGTGATTAATAATTGCTCGGACTTAAATTGAATCCAAAGTGGGGGCAGGGAGGGGAAGAGAGAAGTACACTTAGGGGTTCAGTTTTGTTTCCTTCACTTGCACCCAAAATCTACACTTTCACCACAGACTATCCACACAGACATATAAGTTAAAGAGAAAGATGAAAAAAAAAGCAGAACATGGAGCTTCACTCCATGGGTTTCACATTGATTCAGAAGGGCCCATTTGTCTTTGCTAATTTAAGCTATTAAAGCTGGGTAAAGGGGCACCTGGGTGGCTCAGTGGGTTAAAGCCTCTGCCTTCGGCTCAGGTCATGATCTCAGGGTCCTGGGATCGAGCCCCACATCGGGCTCTCTGCTCACTGGGGAGCCTGCTTCCTCCTCTTTCTCTGCCTGTCTTTCTGCCTACTTGTGATCTCTCTCTGTCAAATAAATAAAATAAAATCTTAAAAAAAAAAAGCTGGGTAAATTGTACAAATTACTGTACTCACCTCCTCTCTACTACATGTCCAAATGAGGAGCCAATAAACACTAGAGAATAATTTAAGTACGTATGTTTTTCATGCAGAGAAAATTATACTTAAATTCTACACCAAAATGACATAATGTCAATGATCACAGGTTTCCTATGAGATAAAGGACACGTGAGAAGGAACCACATGAACAGGACTTTCTCCAAATCTTCAGATGCACACATGGGGATAACCCCAATTAATCTTGGTAATGTGATCTCCACCAACCAGAAGTTCAAAGATGATGCTGGGAAAGGAGTGTGTCTCTGGAGTTATTAGGAGCAGCCTAGGTTGCTGAGTGAGCCCCACGGATCCCAACAGTTGTCACTGGCTGGGCGTAATTTAACCTGTTACTACTGAGGATTGATAAGCAAACATCCGTAATGTTACTGATGTCCCAAGCCTTTGTTTTATCTCATTGATATTGGGGTAATCATAGTGAGTTACCACTTGTCTAGAACTCTGACAACTCTGGGCCTTTAGGGAAGAAAGATTCTGATTTTAAGGAGACTTAGGGAAAAAACCTATTTACTACATTTTCCATTGAGCTGTGACTTCAGCTTCTTCTGGAACTAGGAGGGCTGAGTCCATGGGTGCTCACACTCATTCTTTCTTTTACATTTCTCACAGTTAATCACTGTTTTCTTTTACCTGTAGAACATCTGTACTGTGGCGCCTGGGTGGCTCAGTGGGTTAAAG
>RCUC01136530.1:0-58106 GCA_003697995.1 Taxidea taxus jeffersonii
CTAGAATACTAAGAAACGAGACAGAAAGCAGCAGAATTTACACTTGGTATGGTAGGTAAGAGAGGTCACTGAAAGATTTTGAACAGGATTTTGAATAGCATTTACGGAAAGCTGAAACCAGGAGGGAGGATAGGGGATATGCATAAACAACAGGAGATACTCTGAGGGGCTAGAGGAGGCTAGACGAGCGTTCTTTGCTAAGATATAGGCATGTGCCAACTGAAGGTCTGAACTCTGGAACAGGGTGGCAGCAGGGGAAACACGAAGACTTCAAGGAATGGACAGAAGGTACCCAGTGGAAGGAAATATGGCAGATCTGATGATGGATAATGTGGTGGGGATGAAGGAAATTAATAAGCCAATGATGACTCATGACTCTGACTAATAGAGCCTGGTGACAAAAGTGATCAGCTGAATTAGAGATAATTGCAACTGTTGTCATGCTGAGCAGAGAGCCACAGACAGGCAGTTAGGAAGGGGTATAAACAGGCATGGCCTCATAGATGCAGAGGTAACAGGACGGGCAAAGCCAACAGACCCACCCCGCTGGAGGAGAGCAAAGGGAGGGAACATTGGGAAAGGAATGAACTTGGCTTCTGGAAAAGAATTGGGAAACAGAAGGAGAACAGCCTGGAGACTGGGGACTGGGTATGGTGGGGTGGGGTGGGTTGGGGTGGGGTGGGCCTGGACTTAAAGAACTTTGCAAGAAAGCCATTTCCAGAAAGCTGAGTTAGCCAAAGTAGGACTCAGCTGTCTTCCTAGTCAGGTTGATGGAAGGACAGAGACCTGGCCACTGAATTTAGTGACAATAAACTTTAAGAAAATGACGAGGAAAAAAGCCAGATACGGGGGAGGTTAAGAAGGAAAAACGGCTGGTTTAAAAAAAAAAAAGTTGAAGCAGCAGCAGAATATTCAGGTTGTAAAAGCTTGGTAAGCAAAAGGAGCTAGGGAGAGTGACTGGGAAGGATTGAGTCATCCGAAGTTTTTGAACGACCCATTTAAAATCCACATTCTACCATTCGACAACGATAAATGCTGGGCTCTGTCTGCTTGAATGTTTACCAAATTTCCTCAATGGGATGTAACATAAAAGGACAAGCACTGGCAGTCTTTGCCCAATTGTGCGCTGGCAGCTTTAAATTCTACTACTTAAGTAGTTAAAAATCTGTTCTTTTGATGAAGGGGGGAAAAGTTATGAATAGAAGCGAGCAGGCCTAGACCCTTTAGAAATGACTTGTACTCAGTCTCCATAATTCACTGGGCAGTAATTTCAAACTCAAACAATCGCAACAGCAGGGCGGCTAAAGTCCACCCCAAGTTCAAAATGGGATGTGTTCTCTTTAAGATTTTGAGAGCGACTAAATATGACAACCATCTGATGTATGAAAATTATTCACAACCAAAAACAGACAGTCTGGAAATAGCCGGGATGACTTCATTTAGACAGAATTACCCGAATCTGTTTCTAATATACACAGTACACATAATAAATTTTTACAATATGACAAGGAAAACAAACTTAATAAAAGTTCCCGATCTTTTGTTACACAAGCATGCTCTATCCATGCTATGTTTATAATAGTTTGCTCATGATATCACAGCTCGGTAACAAAGGCCCAAGCAATACAAAACCAGTTACCAGGCATGACATCAACTCACAACTACCGTAATTACATTGGTACACAAATTTCCCAAACTGTACATTTTCCAAACTGCTTCTCAATTTCAACGGCTGCCTTTAGACAATTACTTGCAGAGTTGTCTACAGACTTTGAGTAATACCCGCCTTTCGACTCTTTCCCAAGCGTCATTTCCCTTTAGAAAGTGCATATTTCAATTACAAGCACTATTTTTCAAATATGCCCATAAACATATGTCCAAATTAGGAGACGGTGTGGTCTAGTGGTTAGTGACGAGCCGTAGGCATCAGCAACTCTGATTCTGTTCCTTTTGCTGTCCCTGCCTGCGAGGCCCAGCCAGTAGCTTGGGGAGAGTCAGTAGAATGGGACAGGTAAGAGCACAGATTTGCGTGCCAGACTATTTGGGCTGCGAGCCTAGCTTGGCCACTCACTGGCTCTTTGGCCGTGGGCAAGTTAACTTCTCTGGGCTCTCCATTCCTCATCTGTAAAATGGGAATAGTAACGGAATCGAGCCCCAGATGTTCTCTGCGTAGTGGTCGGCTGCTGGAAAGTCCAGCTTACAGGCTTGCTATTTAACACGATTACTACTGCATTTGTGGGACTCCATTTCCTGCTTGACAACTTGGCTCAAAGTATCCCGACCCACGGTGAATTGGGTAATTTTTCTAATGGGAGGATGAGGATTTCATCTTGGTCATGTTACCTGGAGAGAGTGAGGGGCAATGAATGAAGTCTGAACGAATTCATTAAATCCAAAGGTTCTGTATGACCCAACAGCTACAGAAGTGAAAATATTATTTTATAGAAATTGGTGTTCACCGTATTTCTCTAATGGTTTGCTTTCATGTTCCCGCAGCTTACGTTGATAAATACCCCCAAACCAACTGAAATGATCGGCATAGGGGGAAAAGATACTGCCTTGTGATTTCAGAAGCCTATTTCTCCAAGGACCAAACTTTTCGAGCCCGTCCCATATGCACGACCTCTGTCTCGCTGCACTGCACGGTCAGATGGCTCTCCCGACTGGGCCGGGTGCCAGAGGAACGCGACTATCCCCATTGTCACTGCTGGCCCGTGGTGCTTACACCAAATGCTGTTATTCTGGGCTTCAGGAAATTTTCTAACCACTGGACAGGGTCCAATGCTGTGTGCTAATGAGTTTCAGATTGGAAGACTTCACTGTGCATGTGTCAGAAAAGTACCACGGTTTATGGTGGGGGGTGGGGGCAAGGAAGAAAAGACACACAGAGAAGGGAAGAAAAAACAGTAGTTAAAAAATGCTGGCTACTCAAATTGACAGGGAACGTGACCTCTGCACTTCATCAGAAATTCCAGCAGACTTACAAAATAAAGGAGTTTGCTTTTATCACACACTGTGAGACTCATATGGAAAAATGGAAAACACTACATCACTTGACCTCAGTGTGCCCCCTTTCAACCACAGACGAATATTGTGTACAAAAATTCTAAATCAACTTAAGATGTTCAAAAAAAAAAAAGCTTTAATTTTCTGCATTAGACTTGATGATTACTATTTTGGTTCTTAAGATTTTGCTCTGAAGGTTCACAAAAGAAAAGGACTCCTAATTCCAGGAAGAGTATTTTATCATTTGGGGAATAAATAATGTGGTTCTGTCAGGTGGGCACATCGTGGTCTCCACTTCCCTATACTCCTGAGAAAATAATGAGCAAGTCCCACTTACCCAGGTTTGAAAGTCACCCAAGACTGAATCATGATTATTTGCTTACATTAACAGAACATTAAAACTGATTTTAAACAACTTAAGAAACTCTAGCCATCTTTCCTTGGTGATTCACTTCTCTGGGAAGATTCTTCTCCCTTCAAGGAAACGAAGAAGCTTGATAACAAGTCTTCTCATCATGCCATCACCGTCTATCAAAGAAGAATCCCTTCATGGGAGAGTCTAACTCATAGGACTTCTTTTGAGTAATGAGAATACATTTCCAAAAAACCCCCCAAAAACAAAAACAACTTTTTTTTTTTTTTTGGCCAGTTAGTACTGGTGACTTTAAAAATCCAACCCTTTCACATCCTCGAACTGTCACCAACATTTTTTCAGACGATGTCAATAAAATTGATTGCTTACAGTTCTGAATTCTGCTCTGCACATGGAAACAATATAATTTGTTTTAAAGTATTTTTGATAGGGGCAGAAGGAGAAACAGAACCTCAGCAAGCCTGCCTATCTACAACACTTGTGGGGTAGGGAACACACTAGAAGCATAGTAAATGGTCTGAATATTACGGTCTGCTGGAAACTTTGACAAAAATTCCCGATGTATAAACCTTAAACCTTACTGTTGTGCTGACTGATATGTCTTCCTGTCAGATATGAATGATGTTTCTGGAACATTAATATGTTCATTAAATTCTAACTCCCTGTACTTAAAATATTCTGTAGTTTGGCTCAGAGACGTCTTGACAGCTTTGTTGTAATCATATATGGGAGGCCCCCCAGACTACACGGTTGTTGGGATGCCTCATACCTACAACCAATCTGTTGCTTTTGCAAGTTTAATCTAGGTATTAAGGAGCTGATTGTGGAACCATGTTGATGCGACAACTCCAGCTCAGCTGTGTATCACAGAAGCCACTATGGGTGGTGATGGGCTCCCATGATGCCTAGCAACCACGCATACTTCTAACTCCCTAATCTGTAATACTACAAAATACGGCTCAGGTTTTTTTTTTTCCCCTTCTTTTTTTCCAAAGCACAAGTGGACGACCAGCAAGGGTCCGACAGTGTTATTCCTAATTACCTTTTTTTTTCACTCTTGATCCTGTGGCTCTCATAATTAGTTACCTGGGGCTGCAATCCAATTTGAAGTGATGACAAGAAAGTGATCCATGAAAAAGTAATAAGTTAAATCCAATTTCAGCCTTCCTCTAATTAAATGCACATGGAACTAATGACTCCAACCCTAGCATTTCAGTGATAATGGTAATTAGCGAGGTGGGAGTCGCTCTCTTTTTCAACACTGGAGGTGTAAACCACAAGGTAAAATGGTAGGAGCACTCTTAATTACATGTGTCATTTTGTCAGCAATTTACACATTTTTGACCAGTCAAGTATGTTTTTTTCCCCTGTCCCTCCCCACCTCCTAGCCCCAACAATGATTATAACATACCATTCCATGTTCCAACACATGGAAGCTCATAAGAGCACTTCAGACTTGAGAATGACAAATAACTTTTCTTTGCTGTTGCTCACTGCTGAGACACATACACAGACGAGGCGACAATTAGGATAATGACACAGATCTTAGTCCTTTTCATTGAAATCCTGATATTTACAGTGGAATCTGGTGGTTTGGTTTTATTCTTGCTGATGCTATGGAAAATATAAGAATTTGCTTACTGGTGGCAAACACGGTGCTCCGTAGATACTGAAGGATGTACATGAAAGAGGAAGCTACAGTAACTTCCTGATGGTGTACCGGTCATCTGTGGTGCTTGAACACCTGGCTTCCCATCCTAGTGCCATACCTGCCTGGATGCGCTGCAGTAAGTCAGGTAACCTTTGTGAATTCCTTTTCCTCACCCATAGCACAGTTTAAGGACAGTTGTTAGACCCCAGGGCAGCTATGGGGATGGTCCACATTCAGCACTAACTAAATACTCATTATGTTCACCTATAGTGATAGATGCATATGGTGGCAAAGACATGCTCACATTTAAAATATTAGCATCATGGGGCACCTAGGTAGCTCAGTTGGTTAAGCAACTGCCTTCGGCTCAGGTCATGATCTCAGAGTCCTGGGATGGAACCCCTGCATTGGGCTCCCTGCTCAGCGGGGAGTCTGCTTCTCCCTCTGCCTCTGCTCCTCTCTCTGCTCATGATCTATCTCCCTCTCTCAAATAAATAAAATCTTTTAAAAAATAAATAAAATATTAGCATCACACTTGAATTTTAATGCTTAGATGCATATAGATAGGGTGATCATATAGTTAAAGGCCCAAACTGGGATGCTTTAAGTGAGAAATGTCAATACATACACTCTGGCACCAGCCATAGACCAGGGATATCCTGGAAGGACTGGACACAGGCTCATCCTATATACTGCTGAAGCTGAAATAGCAAAAAGGAACTAATTCATTACATTACAACTCAGATCAGAAATCTGGAGGCAAGGACAAAACATACTATTTTAGAAAAAAAAAAAATCTGAAAGCAAGAGTATCTGACCCGGGTCATGGGATGGATTTCTTGAGGTTCAGGAAACCCTTATAACTGATACAAACTTTTGTGTGCAGATGCGTTTTTTTTTTTTCCTGAGGGGGCGGGGTCACTGTTTCTATCATACTTTTAATGGTGTGTGTAATCTGTAAGACTTAATAGCCATTTTTAAAGCATCATTTCTATTTTATTGTTTCTTACTGAGATTTATTTTTTAGGGTCTGGGCACTCTCCAAAGTCATGTGGTAACAATGACTTCTTAAAAGGTACCCAAATTTCAATACCTCATATCAATTTAAGGTCAGGGATGCCAATTATAGACAATGCTAACTCCAGACATTTAAGGAAAAAAAATCTGCCTCCTTCTCCTGAATTATCTGCTTTACTAATTCCATGCATAGGGATATATTTTAAGGGTCAGTATTTCAAAACCATTCCATTTCACTATCTACAACATAAAATCGTAGTTTCCTTTAAAGGCTTCCTCTTACCAATTTATTCCTTAGTGAATAAGGTGGAAATGATATGAGGTACTAAGATTATATGTGGCATTAATGCAAAGCAAAAATGCTGCCTAAAGCATGTTTTAGACAACGGCAAATAAAAATCCTTAAAAAAAAAAAACAAAAAAAAAAAACCACCACCTGCTGGATCTTGTACTTTAACCTCCTCCGCTTCAAGTAGGAGCCCTGATTATAATCCCGAGCTTCCAACTGGACGACACAGCTGCACTTCCAGTGGATTCACTATCCTCCTTCCAGTGAAATGGCCTCCTGGGTGAGGGGCTCCCACATGATGTAACCTTGGAAGCAGGAGGAGGGGCAGGAGGGGAAAATCTCCGATGACTGGTTTCAAGTTCAAATTCTTTATAGACGGCCTGAAACTGTGGTCAGCTTTCCGCTGTAAGCAACACACAAGGTTTACTTTCTTTCCTAACTTTCATGCTGCCAGAATACACATGTACTTTTACTTTCTTAGGAGAAAATGTGTCATTTGATTTCCTTCCAGTTTATGTACTCGTGCCAACAACTAAAATGCTTAAAGAACCAAAATGAATTACTACCCAGAAACGGTGGTCAAAGTTCCAAAATTCGATCAATAAAATTGCTCATCTACTCACAAATTAATCTTCAGCCAGTAAAATTACACATTTTCGAGGTTATGAGCACACCTGCACCGTTAAGCATTTATTTCACTTGTTTAAGCAATCTTCAGAAGCATATAAATATTTATAAAAGCAAGCCTACTATTTTTACCCACATATAATTTTCGTTTTCTGCAGCAAAACCTTGTTAATTCTTTTACAACTCATAAGCCTCCTGAAGGCAGGGTCTGTACCCTTGGCAGTTTCGTGTGGCTAAGCATCAGCGGGACACCCTGCACGCTGAGGCCGACCCAAAAATGCTCACCACATCACACTGAATAAATTCAGATCCTCCTGATTATGAATTTACAGTGGGGCCAATTTTCAGTTTTCATTTGGATCATTCATAAAAAATTTGCTAGGCAACTCGAGAGACTAAAGGAGGGGCGATTTAGGTTACTAAGTAGAATGTTTTTTAAGAACTTCAAAAGCAATATCTATACCTAATTAATGCCTATATTTTGTAAACCACATGTTGCCCAAGAATGTGGCCAGCTCAGGTTGACTTCTGCATGTGTATCTGGAGAGAGTGTTTCTCTCTCTTAATTACTCTCGTCTTCCTGAAATTAGTCCAAATTGCTGATGTTCGACTACATTTTGTGATCTCTATCGAGTAACCACTTAGAGCCTCCTCTAACTTTCCATTCTCTTTTGTTTGTTATCATCAGCCTGTGAAACTGGAGAACGCTGCCAAACATAAAGCAGGGAAGTGTGAGATATGCCTAAAATATAAGTCACAGTATATTTGAGGATTTGGGTTTCTTTCTTTCTTTCTTCCTTTTTTTTTTTTTCCTCAAGCAATCAGCAGATCAAATTCTTCTTCCCTGTCAAGCCTTCCTCTATGCGGAAGATCTGAAATTTGCTAAAATAGGTCTCTCAGTGTGGTTACGAAGGGTATAAAGAACAGAGATGGACACTGTTAAGGTCTGTTATAGGAGTTCCCTTTCATTTCAGAGCCACACTGGCTGAGATGCCCCAGCGAGGACACGGAATGGCAAGATCTCTTTAAATGTGAAGGTTATTCCTTCTGTGAATCACCGAGTCTCTGTACGTATTTTTATAAGGAGGTAGTACACCACGTGACCTAGGTTAGTAGTTTCTCCCCTCTGTTGGCTGGAAGGCCAGCCAACCTAATAAAGCCTGCTGAATCCGTATGACCCTACCAGGCAGCTGGCAAGATGCGGTCTATGACGTACATGACAGGTGCACGCACGCAGCCACATGCACACACAACCAGTCAACCAACTCTTTATCCACCCCCCTCCCCAATCAACTTTTTTTTTTTTTTAAAGATTTTATTTATTTGTCAGAGAGAGCGAGCACAGGCAGACAGAGCAGCAGGGCAGAGGCAGAGGGAGAAGCAGGCTCCCTGCAGAGCAAGGAGCCGGATGCGGGACTCGATCCCAGGACGCTGGGATCATGACCTGAGCCGAAGGCAGCCGCTTAACCAACTGAGCCACCCAGGCGTCCCCCCAATCAACTCTTGAACCTGGTCTAAAATCCATGCTTGTCAACTCTCCCACAGAGGGCTAGGAAGGCACTCAAAACATCTTATTTAGCAAAACCAGAATTCAAGATGGCCCCCTCGCCCCGCACTTTCTATACAGACTGAAGAGCTCAGCAGAATGTGTTAGGTTGGTTTTGACACTGTCTTTGCCAAGAAAAATGAAGCTCTCTGTATCATACTCTTCTGGTGGCTAAAAACCTTATAACGGGCAAGAAAATGAGCCCTCAGAAGGAAATCCCCTGAAACTTTACTTCATATATTTAGCCCTAAAGCAACTTCGTTCATCTTGGAAAAGAAGTTACCTAAAAATGCCATATGTCTTTAAAAAGCAAGTATGAGGGAATATAAGTCTAGTATAAAAAAAATTACATATGATATTCAATACTGCAGAACAGTGCATCAGACAGATTGTGTATGTGTGTACTTTTTAAAATTATCCCTAACCAAAGCTCTACTACGTGTGAGAGTCCCACCTCCCCCCAATAATATATTGTCATTTTTCCAATGCACTTGAGGTCTGATAAATTCAAGAGGACTCACGGTATTTTTAAGGCTGTTAGAGCTCCAAGAGGGAAGCGAAAAGAATGGACAGTCATTTGAATCACTGAGTGACAGGCTGGGCTAGTTCCCTGTATACATTAATAAATTAGAATTTTAATTGTGTCTCTGTCTGCAGGAGATGCCCCAGCACTTTAATATGTACCAACAATTGGCTATGTTCTGGAATCTGCAATGTGGCCTCCGCGGCTGACCTCTGAAACACAATTCCCAGTCTGACTACGGAAACTGTTCAGTTTGATCCTTTCAACTTATTTGAATCCTGACAAATAAGCTCACAGCTGAAAGGTCAACCCAGTCATATTTCATCCTCGAGAGCTGTTCTTAAGACATCTGCACAACAAAGCACTTCTTATAGCACCTGACATGGGACCTCAATGGCCCTGCACCTCATTAAAAATGTCCCCAGCATTCACACATGGGAAAAGGCCTAGGGATTGGTGATGATGGTTTACCAAGTAACTAACTGGCTTTGAAAGTGTTAGTCAACAATACGCATTGTCACCCAACTGTTCCCATAGAGGGTTACTTTAGTGCCAAATTTGACCTAGACAGTGACGGCTTCCCGAGCAGATGTAGAAGAACTAGGACTTTCTCCCAAAACGTCAGTTAGATCTTTGCAGGATAATTTGGGAACTGGTGTTGGTTCACTCTGATCTGAGAAAAGTCAACACAAGCTGGAATTTGGGTTGACCTCATGGTCACAGTCACTGGTGCCAAGTTATACCCAACAGCTACCATCTACGAGTTCTGTCCCCAAATGTCCAGTGTGAGAAACTCCTCTTCACTTCCTGCTTTGAGGCTGCCCACTCTGAGCTACATAAGCAGTTGGATCACGTCATACCTGCGGTGTGGGCACGAACTGCCTCCATCAAGTTTCTTTGAAATTTCTATTACACTTTTCTACTCCGAGCCAAAAATCCAAATTAGATTTTTATGAACTCACTTTTTCTACACTGTTAGCCCCTGCCCTCAATAGGGCTGAAATCAGAAGTTGCTAAAACTGTCTCTTTTGATATCTTTACATAAAAATTGCCTGCCATTTGTCACTAGGGAGCAAGAAGTATTCTGAAAATATCTGCTAAAGAACAAAATATGTATTATATTGATGACTAGGTAAATTAAAAGTACTGTATCTTCCTCAGTCCTCCTAGCAGTTCTTGACACAACTGACACTTTGGGATGAGTGATTCTGTGCTGTGGGGAATCTCCCCGTACAGTGTACGATCAATTAAGTAGCATCCCTGACCTCTACCTACTAGGTGTCAGGAGCACCCATGCCCCCCATGGGATAACCAAAAATTATCTCTAGACATTGCTCTCTGTTCCTTGGTGGGGGGGTGGGGGGCGAGTAAAATCACCCCCAGTTGAAAACCACTGCACTAAAGTTATGGATGTGGGTATCGTGTTTCCAGCCCCACCACGAGAGAAGGAAGTGACCCTATCCTGAGTACCAGGAACTTTTTCTCCTTGGTCTACCTGGTCCCTGTTAAGCAACCCACACCTGCAAAACTCATCCTCCTATTACAGCAACTCATTAGAAGATCTTCTCCTCAACAACCACACTCTTGGTTGAATAGACATTATTTTCCAAAATGTCATCCTCTGCTGGTAAACTAAAAAAATTCACCTTCTGCAGAAGATCTTCATACATGATTGGCAACTCCCAACACAATCTACTTCTGAATGCCTTATCAGCTCTCCCAAAGTGTATAATGTCAATTTTTTCCAAAAAAAAAGGATTATCACCTGAAGGGCTGGTTGTTTCTCATTCCTCTTGGGAGATTTTAATCCACTAACTTGCTGCTGTTGTTGCTGCTGAAGGAGAAGCTGTCTGGCCACTTGAAGTGCCTGGAAGGAAAAATGGAAGAAACACGTTGGTGTGAGTAGCTGTGTTCAGGGCTTCCTTCACATAAAGGATTCCAGGAAGTACACTTGAGGATGGGATCCTGACTTTCACATTTCCAGGCCAATGGAACAGCCCACAAAACTTCCCAGCAGTCTAAGCTGGGGAACGTTACACATTTGGTTTACATTTTCTTAGATGGAGTCAGTGGTACAGCCAGCTCCTTAAGCACAGCAATCCACCCAGGCCGAAGCTCTATTCCAGCCATCGGTGTGACATAACTGGGACCATGGATGACTGGGACCCTGAGGAAGGAAGGCAGAGCAGCGAGGAAGGACCTGGACAGAAGGCACAGACTTAGGAAGCGGCAATGGGGCTCTTTTTGGAGGCAGCTTCATTCTCCAATTTGTTGGGGGAACTTGAGAGCTCGAGTCAAGAGGAAGTAAGACTTTGACCTCTTCTGAGCCCAGATAAAGAGGAGAAGTTCAATGGTGAAACACACTATGGATAAAGGTATGTGAGAAGACAAATCAAATAAGGTAAGATACACCCAGGGTGACCTGAAGAGACTATCTAAGAAAAAAAAAAGTAGCAAATGTGACCTCTAGGTCAATTCAAAAGATACATTATATACCTGTGAACAAAACTGATCATGCCTAATACAGAATGAGGCTTTGACCATAGGTGGTTTTTATTTAAAGGCAGAAACTAGAGCCGTAATATGAACTGCGGGTAGAACAAAAGGTAAACAGCAGAGTCCTCCCAAGTTCAGAAAACAGACTGACCAATCTTTTTTATTAAACGTTCAAGTAAAAAAAGAAAAAAAAAGCGTCATCAAGAAACCCTCATGAGAACATCTACTGTCCAAGAATTTAACAGAAATAATGCCATACCTTTCCAAAGAGGGCAGCCGGATCAACAACAGAAGACTGAAGTTTGCAGACAGTGTGCTAGAAAATCACATGAGAAGTTACGCTATTTGAGTTAATTTGGCTGAGAACCAAGAATGTTCATATGGAAGAGATGTCAAGAATGTTCATTTAATGACATGCTTAGAGTTTAGAGACAGAATGGGATTTCTTGGGGATTGCATCAATAATAATTTCTACATAGTAACTAATTATCGGTGCCTAAAAGAAGATGCACCAGTAGGTGTGGTCACCACAGCCAAAGGATCTGATGCTAGAAGTCTCTGAAAGTGAGCATAATGGACATATGATGGTAGTGCATTCCTCAGAGAGAAACAAAGACTTCATTTGCATAAGACACTCGGGTATGTGGTTCCAAAAAATGTTACAGTGACACCATGGAATGAGGGAAAGGTAGGATGTCCTGAAGGGCCCTGTGCACTGAACTCAGGGGGGATGGAAGAGAGAGTGGTCAAGAAGGGCTGTTCATGACAGACACCAAAAAATGTCAGATCCGCGAGGGCAGTGCTTCTAAAAGGACAACTTCACTAACTGAGCTCACGACCGTACTACTGTACCAAAGAGTATTTTTTAGACATTTTGTAAGGCTGAGTGGTGCCTTTGTGCCTAAAAGGCGCAAAGGGAAGCCATGAAACAGATGCACAGATAAATGGGTGACAAGGAAAAATCTTGGGAAAGACGGAAACTTCCCGTCCCACCTCCCTCGGACGCCCACCCCGCTTGTCCCAGGGAGGCCTTCTGCCTACTGAACTCAACCACCACCAACCCCTCAGATGTAACGTACAGGCTAGTTCATCTTTGAAGGGAGAGACATGTTCGAGAAAGCCTGCCTGGAAGAGCCTCCAGAAGAGAGGCTGTCTGAGAGGGGCATCTGGAAGCCAAGACGCCCGGGAGAGCTGCCCGAGACTCAAGCCTGCTGTCTCCGAGAAGGATTCACCATCACTGGACTCCGGGTTTCCTTGTCTCCTTGGAGACGCTCAGTACATGCGTAGGTGTAAAAGTGGGCAGAGTGAAGATTTCATTTATATCATATAAGAAAAATAGTCCCCTTTGCAAGGTGCCTGCAGGAGCAAAAGCCTTTCCTCCGACTATAGATGTTCTCTTAACTACTGCACATGAGGGTTTTACAGCTTTTTAAGGTAGGGAAGGGAACTGCTACACGGTCCAGGGGCTTGCTTCAGAGTCCCAGAGTAATGAACGGAGCAGCAAGGAAGGGTCTGGCTGCGAGCTGGGAAGGCAGGCAGAGGAGCCGTGGATGAGAAGGAAAAGCGTGCGGAGGAAGACATGGTGGGGAAGAGGTTAGGGACAGGTTAGGGACAGTTGATACTAGAACAGAACAAGCAAAGCAAGGCAAAATGATGCAAATTTCATAGTCACCAACCTTTGTTAAAATTATTTGCCATGTTTCACCAAGTATTTGGAGAACAGGTATTCAGTTTTTAAATAACCAAGTCTCAGAGAATCTGTGCACTGAACTCATTTTGGCAAAAGGGATGGTATTTAGTGTCTTCTTAAAAAAACATACACACACGCCACACAAGACTATTCTTATGTTCTACTAAGTATACTCCAGCAAAAGAAAGTACAGGACTCAAACCTAAGTTTTCAACCATTGTTTGCTGAGCTGGCTCTATAACATTTCAAAATTGGCTAGTGAAATCCTTGCAATTATTTTCCTGGTTTTAAGGGGGGAAAAATCACGTAGGTGTACAACATCTTTTCTTAGACCCAATGTGGAGCACATGAACTTAAATAATCATGTAATGAACTCCAGCTACGTTACAGCATTTCATACCGAGCCCTGCTGAAGATGATAATCAAAGACAGCAACTCAGGATAGAAAAGGCTTAGGAACTTGTAGGAACACAGGTGATTTTTCAGCCAAACTACCAAACAGAGAAGAATACAAGATGGACATATGTGTAAACTGGCTTCCAAGTTTTATTCTCAAAATGAATGTAAATGCACAAAATAATTTCAAATACCTGGGATGGAGAGGCAATACTAGTATAAATGATTCCCCTTGATCTGCATTGTTATGGATTGCTTCCCAATAATTCCCTGACCTTATTCTGATTATGGGAACAAAGGTGGAGCAAAGTATTAAACCTATCCTTCCCCACCCCCGAATCAACTGAGATCTCAGAAAGCACATTAAAAGATAATTTATTAGAACTTAAAAAGTGCTATGAAATCAACCACCAAAGGGCATTTGCTTTTCTGATTTTCAGTATATATAAAGCACTGTGGTCTAGATTTTAAATTGTCTTAAAAAAGAAGAGAACATAAATCCTTAGTGTATAAGACTACGCATTTGAGTGTTATCATGATAATATGAGCTTTATTACATAATTTATAATACAAACCTCTGGTATTATTGGAAAGTCAAGAATGTTTGATCTCCTGTTCATTGTTGGTCAGTGCCAAGTCTGAAATGACTGAGGGGACCCATTTTGGAAACTGCACCACGAGTTACCCATATGAGCTTACTTGACAGCCAGCCTTAGAGATATGTTCCAATACAACTAAAGAGGGAGGAAGGACATTGCTCATTTTTATAACCGTATCTCAATCACATATGGAGAGAAGTTATGATATCCTATTTGAAGATAAACGAGATCCTTTGGATACAGAAAAAAAAGATGCATGGATATGTGTTTGTGCGTGTATGAGGGAGAAGAAAAGAGGGTTAGGTGAGGGGCGGGGAGAGAAAGAGAAAGGATATGAATAAATGAAAGAATTTATCTCTTAAGAAGCAAGGATCAACTCTGACTCCAGTTCCAGACCAACTGCTAATGTAAATAACTTAAAAGGTCCCATCCCATCTCTGGAGACCTTTCACTATTGATGGCAGTTCCTGGGCTGGGTTGAGTCAACACTTCCTTTATAACAGATGTGACAATTGCTTGGCACTGGACAACTTGGTGCTGTATTGAGTGCTAGTCTCAGGTTACAAGAAAGACGTAGTTTGAAGAAGTCATAGAAAGGGGGTGACCGATAAAACCAGGGACTTAAAGCCCAGATGCACACTCTCACATCTATTTTCCTTCAACGGATAAAATAAATGGCTCTGTGAGCCAACAGAGGAAGGGGATGGAAGGCGTGCATGTATTCTCTTTATCTGTGAACTTGCCAGCCTCCCTCTCTGCCTTGGCTATTACCTATGCCCCAGTGGGCACAAAGGGTCAAAGTTGCCTTATGATCAAGGCTCTGTGGGCCACAACCAGCTCGGAGTGCTCAACAGTCCGGCAGTGTCCTTGGTTGCTGGTTTGGCAAGTCATGCGCCTACGCTAACTGGGGCCTAGGCATTTCTGACACACCATCAATTCTATGGGTTTAAAATTATGTCATTCTCTTGAGGGTCTTCACCTTCTTGGTAAGTGCCATCCGTTATTTACAAGGCACACTTCGCATAAGCATCTTTACAACTTTTGAGCTATTTATAGCTGACGTTCAGAGCAGGTGTTTATACTGAAGGGGCCAGGTATCCCCACGTTTAGCATGTTTATCAAGGTAGCCAATGTTCAAAAAACATGTTTACCGGGACGCCTGGGTGGCTCAGTTGGTTAAAGCGGCTGCCTTCGGCTCAGGTCATGATCCCAGCATCCTGGGATCGAGTCCCACATCGGGCTCCTTGCTCGGCAGGGAGCCTGCTTCTCCCTCTGCCTCTGCCTGCCTCTCTGTCTGCCTGTGCTCGCTCTCTCTCTCTAACTGATAAATAAATAAAATCTTTAAAAAAAAACACTTTAAAAAAAACATGTTTACCATAATTTAAGAAACAGCAATAAATTTATATAAAATATGATTGGAATAAGCACACACACATATATACGTAGAGCAAACTGGCAGAAAAAGAAAAACTTCATGCAAGTCTTTTTATGTACTTGGTGGTGAGGCCTGTGAGAAGCACTGATAGTTGGAGGTCCTCAAAAAATATGACGAACCGCAATGTTTTAGGTCCTGATCTAGGACCTAGGACGCAATGGTCGTCCTAAATCCCCACGATCAGCTGTTAGTGCTCAGCCCACAAGATGAGAATGGCTTTTACTTATTTAAATAATTGGGGAAATAATAAAGGGAAGAATATTTGGTGACATGTGAAAATTATACGGAATTCAATTCTCAGTATCCACAAATAAAGTTTTATTGGAACGCTGTCATGTTTGTTTCATTACATACTGTCTGTGGCTGCTTTTGTCTCACAAGCAGAGTTAAGTACTTTCAACACGGACTGTATGGTCCGCAGAGCCCAAAAATTTCCTCCCTCGCCCTGTACGGGAAAAGTTTGCCAAGCCATGCTTTGGGTTGCTATCTGTATTCTGAGACCCCCCGAAGATTCCACTGGACACAATTTTATAAAAACAAAGATTGCAATCAGTTGCCCAAAATAAGCTTAGAAGTTAGCTGACATGCACGGACCTTACTAACTCACTGTTCTTAAAGCTCAAAGTCCTATTTGATTTTCCAGAAAGAACTGGGACGTGAAAACAAAATACATCCGTGTGCTCCTCTTTCTGAAACTACTTAAAACGAGTTGCAAACTTTGCATACGTGTTTCTTCTCACAGATAATTTACACCAGTTCAGAATGAATCCCTTCAATTGGGCGTGAGGTCCCGAATAGCATCAGAATGAAGACAGCATGTGCTATTGGCCAGTGGAGAAAAGTCGGTTATTTCCTGTCTGCCCTGACAAGTTGTCCCACTTCCAGCTTCAAAGGCTGCTCTGAGTCAGCCACCCTTCCTCTAATTTCTTTTCCTAGACTCTCCCCACCCCTCAAGATCAAACCTGTTTCTCAGATAATTTCCCAGGCTAATCAACAGCCACTGTGCCTATGGGGGTGGGGGGCAAAGCTAGCAATAAAATACAGCATGGGAAGCTTAGGAGGAAAGAAGTCATGTTCCTGTCTTTATTTCTCAACCTCTTGATGCACCTCGAGTACCTCTAGAGAGTTTCTCTTCCCACATAAAGTCGTCTGCTATCTTGGGGCAGCCCAGCAACTAACTGCCATCTTAACAAGAGGGCTCATCAATTAACACAATCTGAAGATCGCTCTGTAGCCAGGCCTGGAACTGAGTATGCAGAGAAACTCCATCACCTCCTTCCTTTAGATAGTAACCAATCCATGGCAGGATGGAAAGAGTGCCTGTGGGTCACTTAGAAAAGGACAGAAAGGTTAGTGGCTGATAGAACTAGAAGTGTAGATGGGTTCATACAGAATCCACAGGACTCCAAGGCAGTGAGGTCTCCAATAGGAATGCCAGTGGGGTTGGGGGGGGTGATTTACAAATGGAGCACTTGGTTGTCGCAGGAAAATGGAAAAGTAAGCTAATCTCATAGAGGGATTTGTCTAAGGAAAGATTCTGACTCTAGTGATTGTATAAATACAAATGCTCTAGTGATTGTGTAGATACAAATGACTCTAGTGATTGTGTAGATACAAAAACAAAGAAAGCACTATAGCAGACTATCAAGTCATGTCACTCGTGTCTTAAGGAAAAAAAAATTAAAATTTTCATATATGGGGGTAACAACCATCAAAAAATCATCAGAGAGCCTATGAGAGTCTCTTTGCCCCGTCACTGGTCTACCTGATGAGAATGCAAATAGACTCTGAACATTGATAGGTTGTTGATTCACTTGACTTGACTCCCACCCCAGCCCACCCACTGTTCAGAGCAGGTATGGCAGACAGCAAGGCCTTAGATCAGCTGGGATACTGGATCTGAATCAGTGCCCTAGAAGGGAAAGGTTCCATGTCCGCGCTTCGTCCATCCTCAGATCGCTAACAGCTAGAGAAGGTATTGTATCCTCTGAGAGCCTTCCAGAATAGCTGATACTTAGAAGGGACGGGTTTCTCAAAATGTTCCGCAGCCTTTGCAAATGAGCTTATGAGACAATATCTACTACAGACATGATGAAAAATTGGGGAACAGACAACCCTGTGTCTCCAGAATTCGAACATTATGCGTTTGAGTTGAAATCCAAAAGGAGAGGAAATGAAAAAGTCAAAGATCCCTACTGAAACGGTCCTACCTGCATGGGCAGTGTCATGCACGAGTGTGGGGGTGGGTAGAGAGGGGGCCAGGACACAGTATCCCTCCACCACCTGGACCACTGAAGTTTCTTTATCACCTGCACGACCTGGGACCTCCACCTTCCCTATTTGCGCAAGCCGGGTTTCCCAAATCCTTACTGCCATCACTTTCTCTTCTTCACACTACACACAGGATGGTTATCACTGCTACAACACTTAATACTTAAGTTTTTCACTTTGGCTTTACTTTAAAATGTAACAAATAAGGTAAAGACCAGCCATGGGTATGTTGGGAGTTTTTTAATGCTGGCAATCAATTAGAGTGTGTGTTCCAAAAGAAAAGATGACAGACAGTATTTTCTTCCCTTCTTCCTTCCCTTTTTCTTTCTTCTTCTTCTTCTTCTTTTTTTTTTTTTTTTAAGAAGAATTGGTGTGAAAGAGAACAGAACTAGACCTCTGTGCTCTTGTCTCCTGCCATGATTGGCCAGCATTCATGCCTTAGGACTCAAACGCAATCCCACACCCCAACTACCAGAGATAAGGACACAGACATATCAGAAGGCCCTACACAGGGAGAGGCATTCTGCTACAAGTCCCAGCCCCAAAGGAAATCCAGGGGCAGAAAGGGGTCAGAAAATCCTATATTTGCTTGCAGTTATGAGTAATTTTTTATTATTTAAGTATCCACATAGAGGATACTTGCCGCCAAAGAAGGTAAAGGTTAGGAATTTTCATGAGACAAAAAGAAAAAGGATACCTATGATCCTCTTGCAAAATCAGCTGAAATAAGTTTAATGGCTCTAAACAGTCAGGAAGTCTGTTTGAAGTCTCTTATAAGAGGAGACAAAACCCCCACCATCACACTCCTACTCCATACCCCCATTAACACAGGGCCCTATAACCACCTTGTTGAGGCCCTGGTTGGCTGCTCCTGACTGGAGCCAGTGCCAGACGCTGAATCACCACCACCGAGTCTCCGGCACCTGAGTTGTCTTTGGAGGGATTCCATCCAAGCACTGCCCAAGCCTGAGCCTGTCTAGCTTGAACGAGTCGGCAAGACCACAGCCTGAGGCGCCATGACCGTAGGCAACACTAGCATTGCAAGGAAGGAAAACAGAAATCAAGTTTATTAGCAAATGTCTAAAATATTGTTAGGTGCTGCATCAAACTCGTTTCTCCTCGTTACGGAAGGACCAGATTGTGCCCTAAGAGAAATAAATACATGGGCCCATTCCTTCTCCAAGTTCACAAAGTAGAAAATATGGTGGTGGTGGCCGGGGTGGGGGGGGGGGGGGGGGATGGGAGGGGAGGTCAACTGCAAGGATAAATGAATCAAAGGGATCTATTAACTTGCTGCATTAACCTGTTGTTTTCGGCAATTGTCTTTTATGGGGATGCAGCCCAGCAACTCTCATTATGAATAATCCAGATTCATATCTTTTCAAACCTTGTGATGAGACCAGCTAATTTTGAAGCTTGCAGAAGAATCTGGCCACAATCATGTTCAAAATAATGGAGAGGTTTCTATGATTTTACTACTAACACTGAACCTAGTTTCTGCTAGCAAATATGGTGCTGTACTCCTTTGTTCCTTGTGGTGTAAGTCACACATACTTGGGATGCCCCATGAATGGTATGCTTCCCCAAATACCATCCTTCCCTTACCTGAACATTGGGAAAGGAAGCAAAAGTGAAAGCCAGTTTAGAGGCAGCGTTCCAGCCAAGATGAAAGACAAAAGAAAGAAAGAAAGAGAGGGAAAGAGAGAGAGAGAGAGAGAGAAAGGAAGGAAGGAAAGAAAGGACAGAAGGAAAAAGATAAGAAATAGAAGTAAAAAGAGAATGAAGATCCAAACCAGACTAATAATCTAAAATTTGGAACTACTCACTCTTGGCCAAGTTAACAAGGACAAAAATCATCATCATCATCATCATCATCATCATCATCATCATCATCATCTCCAACAATTTACATATCTCAGAGCAGTTACTGCAAATAGCAAAGATTACCCCTAGTATAACAACTGAAGAAATAAGGACCATCTAGAAATAGAGCAGTATAGTAACTCCCTGCACTTAGGGTACTAAAATAAAAACAATGTATTGAATTGCTTACCATGGGCCAGGCACTCTGCCAGTTAGTTGCTGTGGATTTGCTAATCTTACTTCTTATTCCCAACATCTCAAAGTGAAGCAGGGCAAGGTTTTACGATTACCAAATTAAAGTGGAAAAATCATGGGATGGTGAGGTTCAGCGACTTGCCCAAGGTCACAAGTCTAGTAAATGGCTGGGACAGAAAAACAAAAACAAGCAAACACCATCTCCTACAAACTTGACACTCACATTCTACCAAGGTCACTGGTTAGACCAAATATGGCTGCAGGTAATTCTGGCAAAGAGATATGCAGTCCTACAGAGCCAAACATGCATGAATGAATGCAGGTCCTTTTGTTTTCATGAGGTAGGGAAAGGCCTTGTCCCGTGTATCACATCTTTTAATGTAACTTCCCCTGCTTTCTTTTCCCCACACAAAAGACTTGCTTTCTTGAGCCAGATCCTTCCATTCCCAGGAATCTTGGAGTCATGGCCACATCTGCAAATTTGTCCTCCCGTTCTGTGTCCATATTTTCAAGGCATTCACGTGTCTTCTCCACTTAAATTCTACTTTTTCCAGACAAATACTGCATAATATCACTTATATATATATGCAACCTAAGAAGGCTGAACTCCTTGAAGGAGAGTAGAAAACAGTAGCTGCCAGACACTGGAGGGTGGGAAATGGGGAGATGTTGGTCAAAGGACACAAAGGTTTAGTTAGTTACGCAGGATGAATATGTACTAGAATTCTTATGCACAGCATGGTGCCTATACTTAATAATACTGTACTGTCTGCTTGAAATTTGTTAAGAGAATTTTTTTTTTAAAAGATGTATTTATTTATTTGAGAGAGAGCAGGGGGAGGAGCAGAGGGAGCAGGACACAGAGACTCTGTCCTGAGCGTGGAACCTGACTTGGGACTCCATCTCCCGACCCTGAGATCATGACCTGAGCCAAAATCAAGAGTCAGATACTTGGTTGACTGAGCCACCCAGGCGCCCCACTGAGAGGATACTTCTTAAGTTAAAACTCATTACACTCACAAAAGGCTAAAAGTTAGTCAAAGTTAGTTCGAGTTGGTGATCTTTTCACAATGTACACATATGTATAAAAACATCAAGTTGTACACCTTAATTCATATAGTTTCTTTATGTCAAAGATATCTCCATAGAGTTGCTAAAAAATTAAATTAAAAATTAACAAATTCTACCTTTTCCTAAAAACTCTGCTTATAATTTAATTCCTTCCAGCAGGAGTGTTCCCGGGTGTCCTCTGACCCAAGGGACCGATGCTAGTTATGAATCTCTGCGGTGCCCTTAGCGTCTACGGCTGTGATGGCTATCCCCAAGCAGGCAGACGGGAAGGAACGGACACACCCAGCTACACCTGTACTCCCTCACACTGGACTTCACCTCCTTACCTATCCAAGTTCATCCAGCTTCTCTTATGATTCCAATGCTACTGCCATCATCCACTGATGCGCATTCCTTCCTCAAACCCTTGTAGGGACAAGCACCCCATTCCTTGGTTCAGCTGGGCCAAGGATAGAATTTTTCCCAAAAAGAGCATTTCACAATGCCAACAGCAGAGAGGCTGAACTGAAAGAGCACAGATTTTTTGTCATAAATCAATGCAAGTCCAGCACAGCTCAGGTGCTGGGCAACTGTGTCTTTGCTCTGCCTTCATCTAAATTAGACCCACCTCTCCCACCTGCCTGGAATGGCTTTCAGATCCAGCATGATCGCTGGCCCGTGTTTTTTTACCCACCGTGGATTCCCACACTCTGCTATGACCACTTGCTTTTTGTCGGGAGGGGAGTAGTAAATCACTATAATCTTTTTTTTTAAGATTTTATTTTTATTTATTTGAGAGAGAAAGAGGTGGTGGGAGAGCGGAAGGGACAGGGAGAGAGAATCTGAGGCACACTCCTTGCTGAGCACGGAGCCTGACGTAGTGCTTGATTCCATAATCGCAAGATCATGACCTGAGCGGAAACCAAGAGTCAGATGCTCAACCGACTGAGCCACCCAGGAGCCCCTTGCAATAATCATTTTCTATGGATGCTCTTTTCCTCTTAGTTTTAGTGAGATACACTTAACATATAATACTTTGATTTTTGGTGTACACCTCGGTGATAGATTAGACATATAAATTGGCATGTTTTGATATAAAGAGATATATGTACATATATATAGACATATCTCTCAAAATGATTATCAAAGTAAGCTCAGTTAACATCTATCACCTCACATATTACAACCTTTTTCCTTGTAATGAGAACTTTTAAGATCTACTCTCTTAGCAACTTTCAAATGTTCATGGATACAATATGGTTAACTCACTCATCAAGCTGCATATTACATCCCAAGAACTTTCTTATCTTGTAACATTAAGTAGGTAGCTTTGGACAGCCTTTACTCCCCTGCCCACCTCTCACCCCCACCCCCTGCCTCTGGCAATCACCAACCTGTTCTGTTTCTATGGGTTTACCTACATTAGATTCCACATAAGAGGGAGATCATGCAGTATTTGCCTTTCTCTGTTTGACTTATTTCACTCAGCACAGTGCCCCTCAGGTCCATTCGTGTTGTTGCAAATGGCAGGATTTCCTCCTTTTTTATGGGTGAATAATAGTCTGTACACACCACATTTTCTTTATCTATTCATCCATCAATGGACACTTAGGTTATTTCCTTGTCCTGGCTATTGCAAATAATGCTGCTAGGAATGTGGCAGTGAAGGTATCTCTTTGAGGCAGTGACTTCATTTCCTATGGCTGTATATCCAGAAAGGGAATTGATGGATCATATAATAATGTTATTTTTAATTTTTTGAGGAACCTCCATACTGTTTTTTACAGTGGCTGCACCAATTTACATTCCTACCAACAGTGCACAAGGGTACCCTTTTTTCCACATCCTCGCCAACTCTTGATATTTCTTGTCTTTTTGACAATAGCCATCCTAACAGCTATAAGGCACCATCTTCCTATGGTTTTGATTTGCATTTCCAAATAACTGTATTCTTCAAATACAGTTTTTGTATTTTAAATACTAAATGCTTGGTTCCTGGTTAATGGGGATGAGGAAAATAATAATAAAAGTTGTAATTTGGGGCTATTTATTAGCAGAAAGGTACTAAAGAGTACAGACATATTATCTCATTTAATTCTCACAATTCTTTGAGGGATTATTACACCCAGTGAAGGGATGCCTGGGTGGCTCAGTCAATTAGGTGTCCTACTCTTGATTTCGGCTCAGGTCGTGATCTCAGGATCATAGGACCAAGTGCCACTTCAGGTTCTGTGCTCAGCAGGGGGTCTGCTTGAGGATTTTCTCTCTCTCTCTCCCTCTAACCTCCCCCCCATTCATGCTCTCTTTCTTTAAAAAAAATCATTAAAAAAAAATCAATTATTATACCTAGTTAACACATACAGAAACATAGGAACAGACAGGTTAATTATAAGTATTACGTGAAGTGTACATGGAAAGTTCTTAGCACAGTACTAGTACATGATACTTACTAAATATAACATATTACTACGACACACTACCCTATACCTACAAAAATATATTTTGTGGAAAGGAAACATTCCTGTTTCCCAGTAATCTCAAACCAGTCATTGTCCTCTTTACAGAGATGATGAGAAAACCACAGCACCCTCTGTTGAACCAAAAGGAATCTAGGGCAGACACCGTTCACAGTACAAAAAGCAAGCTGAGGGCAAGAGGGGATCTGTGATTCGCTTAAGGTCACACAGATGACTTGTGGCCAAGAGTCCTAGCGCCTTCTGCCGGCAAAGGCACTTAAGCAAGCGTGGTTCTTTCTGACCCTCACCAAACCCTAACCAAGCCTTGCCTTGACTCTTAGAATGATGCAGCAGGATGGCATCCTCGGGACCAAACAGTGAGCTAGCGGGAGATGAAGATGCTCATGCCACTGCTGGTAAAGAAGAAGATGATGATGGCCAATACTGAATGCCAACTGTGGATCTGGCTTACTTCTAAAGTGCTTTACATAAACAGAACGCTTACATAATATGCTAAAGGTCACACAGTTTGGATTAGAATCCCTTCACTTGGACTTCGGGAATGACACAACCCAAAATGGCCACTGAACCACAGATCCATGGATTTGGAACTCTTCTATTCACAGAGAACTAGAACTACTTGCTAAACAGAACAGATCTTCAAGGGGGGGGGGGGGGATAAAAAATTTTAAAAAAAAAAAAAAAAAAAAAAGAAATGTTTAGAAGAGTTGAAGCCACCAAGGCAATCCTATAGGAAATTTTTTGAGATTTTTCTTTTCTAAAAATACAAATATATATGCATAGACTACAGGTAGAGGATATGGCAAAAGAGAAAGAGATTTGATTGCTCTGGTCTAGGAACTAAAAACCTTTTCTCAAAAAGGAGATTAAAAACAAAACTTTGTTCATCAGATGGGCAGCTGTGTTCACTGAGTTGTGCTCACAGTGGGACAATGATTTTTGGAACTTTTAGTAACCACAGTTTAGCATAAGGTGGAACTTGAGTCTTCACACATGAAGAAATAGGGATTCTCTGGGAATTTGGGGGAATTACTGACCTTGAGAGAATCACAGCAATTCCGAAGAAAAAGAAATTAGCTTTAAGAAATATTAATGTGATTACACAAAAGCACGAAGCATGGTAGTGTAGCATCCGCCAGTCGCTCTATCTGGATGTGAATCCCTTCTACCTGAACCTTCGAACCCCAGCTCCACCACATGCTAGCTGTGTGATGCTGGGTAAGTTACTTAACCTCTCTGTGCCCCAGTTTCTTCATCTATAAGACTGGAAGGAGATAACCATTCCTCCATCACAACCAGTACATATAAAGTGCATGAGCTAGGCTCTGACATTCAGTAAGTGATTCTTCAGTGAACTACAAAAAGCGCTTCATACATGATCCCTGATTATGAACGCGATAAGCTCATGGTAGAAGATATGGAGCATCCATACATTAATTAGATAAAGAAAAAAACAAAGTGTCATATCATCACCTACATATTGGCACAACTGTCAACATTTGGGAGTATGCTTAAGCAAAGTAATTTTCTTAAGTAGACCTGGAATTGTATTATTTATGGTCTTTTAAAAATTACTTTTTAAAGTTAAAAACCCATTTTTAAGACAGTTTCCAAATCTGATTTCTGTACTCAGGTTCAAATAAACAGTACTGGGGCCCAAACAACCTAAGCACTACCACCCTACTCTAGAGACTTCTGAAAAAGCTTTCAACAGAAGACTTTAAACAGCAAAGGGCACATGACTAATTTCTTCACTGTGCTTAGTAACCATAGCAGAGAGGCTTAGGACACACCAGAACTGAAGAATCACATAGTAACATCTAGACTTAACAGAATGTTTCAATTCTTTTGCCCCCAAAGCACCCAGCCACAGAGTAACTTCTGACTCAACTTTGCAGAAGGGTGCCTGTGTCTTTGCAAAGAACAAATGAACTTGATTTTTGTGGAAGTTAAACTGCCTACATCATATTGGGTTCATGTGAAATCAAACAAAATTCAAAAATTCTGGCCCGTGTTGTATCTTAAAAACAACAACAACAAAATCCTCATTTTGACCCTAAATAGTTTAAAATTAAGCTTCAGTACTCTTCACCAACTCCTCCCTCGTCAATATCCCGCACGAGCTATATTTTCCAGTCCAGTTTCTTTATGGTAAAACACTTTCTCGTGAGACCGCCTGTGGTCAGAGCTGAATATGGCACCAGAAAAATGCTTCTCATGGCATCTAGATCATAGCCCTTCCAGGTCTAGCCTGACCATTAAGTACAGACACACCCGGAAATTGTAAACTATTTTAACAACAGGACATTTTCCCACCTCAAAAGTGGGATAATCTTTGCAGCCTACCTATGTCCCAAGGGTGTTCTGAGTATTAACAAGTTAGCATTAGTCAGCCACTTTGATTTCACAGACAAAGGCTCTGTGCAAGCACAAAGTATGATTATCCAACCCAACCGCCTTCTGGAGAGTCACCCAAGAGGACGACAGAGGAGAGAGAGAGGCTCCTGCTTCCATCGCTGCCCTCTCCGGAGCAGCGCCACCTCCCAGTGACATACATGCTGGGCCAGACTGGTGGGGGCTGTGCTATGTCCCAGTGTCTGCCGCATTGTTCCCTTATATAGTCAATGAAGAGGGAATCCCTCTGTGTGCACGTTTCCAATCCACATTCCAGAACAGTATAGGCAATGAAGCAGATTTTCAACGGGGATTTATAGGGCTTGATATGACCGGGCCAGGCACCGTGCTAGGCTCCTGTCCACTACTTTTTCAGGATGCGGATGAAAGGGGAAGCCTCTGTAGAAAAACATCCTGGAAGTTGTCAAAAAGTGCTGGTGTGTGCACATTCGTCAGCTCAGGCTTAAGTAGAGAGAATGTCTACAGAGAGCTATGCAAACCCCACCTGAGATTTCAAACAACAATACAATGGATGTTTTTGGCGTGCTTGTTTCAAAATCTACATTTAATGTAGATTCGAGCCTTTTCCTCTGCCTCCAGAGGCCTCCATCTGAGATGACAATCCCAAAGAGCGCCACGTGCATTACATACTACTGAAGTCTGGAAGGTGTTTTTGAGGGACGATGAGGTACACGTCGTTATCTGCCATTATAATATCTGCTGGGCACATTTAGAGAGAGGAGCAGAAGTGGGCCTCTAATCAATTATGCTGCACACTGGTCACAGAAACTCTGGTGTATTTTCCTTTAACTCAACTGTTCGTGTTTAGATCTACAGTCAGAATAGGGCCTTCAGCAGAACTCCAAGAGCTGCTCATGTGTACACATACACATACACACACAGAGAGGCACGGCAGCAAGGTAGAGCTACTGAGGCAGGCATAACCAAGCCCAGCATCTAGAAAAGCCTCACAACTAATCCTGGGAAATCCTGCACCATAAAAACCATACATCACAATAGATTAATCCTCAGGAAAAAAAAGCCTGGCAAATTCGCAGAAGTCAAAAAGGCTCCTGAGTCTCAAGGGTTAACTCACTCGCCTTTTACAAAAAAAAAAAAAAAGGCACATATAATTTCCTTTTATCATAAAACAATGCATTTATTATTTTCTGTATATCTGTTAAAGGGCATGGCTTTCTGAGTGGAAAACAAAACAGAACTTGGTCACATGTTTATTTGCTTCAGCTACTCCCTTCCCCTTCTGATAAATAATCAAACATGCCATCCAGAAAAAACAAAACCAGCGAGCTGGGAAATTTGATGGTCATCAAATAGACTAAGATACCAAGAAAAGCAGCCCACTGTTCCCACACTGAGTTTTCGGCCCCCACACCTACACTAACATCTGAGTAAATACCTTCAGTCACTCTTTCCATTTTCCCTGCAATTACTCCTACTGTTAAACAAATTGTCCTTAAGGCAGTCGCAAACATAATTTTTTTTCCTGCAAAGTAGGACAACTTCTGAACATTAAAAAAGCTAGCATAGCAATAGCAACACACGCATGCACTTATTTATTTTATTTATTTAACTATTTCTTCCATCAGAGGTTCGGACAACTACAGAGCTTATTTCTTTCTCTATTCTAACAGATGCTGTTTTAGACAGTAAAATTTAAGGATATTTAGTCTGGGGACTAACAAACAAGGTTCAGAGTAATAACAATTCTCTTAAGATCAAAAGAGCTAATTTTCCATTTCCTGTCTATTCCCTGACCAGTACATAGTTAAAAAAAAAATTAGCACCTGGCTTACCAATTATAGTGAAGTTGGGGGTCAGGGTTGGGGGAGGGGTGCAGTGGGAGGCGGGGCGGGGTGGGGGGAGGCACAAAGGGGCGACGACATCAGACAGGAAAAGGTGGAACCCTTGAAAAAAAATGTCAAACCATGTGTTAAGAAACTCATTTCACCAGAAAGGACTCATAGAGCAATCCCATCCGCTCTTCGACACAGAGGGAAGCAGCAGCCCAGGTCCAAGGGCTTTCCCAACCATACTAATTACCCACAATGAGAATTTTGAAAAGAGCTTTCCAACATCAAAGTTAACAACCATCGCGGAAAGTGAGGCGGGCTTTCTCTTTCCTTTCGCAGCCCACTCCGTTTAAACAATAGTAATATGAATGAGATAATGACCGTGCTTGTTTCGGCAGTCTGACTTTTATTGGCATGAAATTGGTACAAATATTATCAAGACCGATTCACAAGTGATGACGGTGTCATGATGCAAACATCAGAGGACAATTCCACAGAGGCAGAATTACAAAAGGCACCGTCCCTGCACCCTCTCACCACTTGTGATAACAGGAAGAAAAAGAAGGCAACACAAAACAAAGTCCCAAATAAGCAGAGAGCGTTCTAAACTACATTCAAGCTCATAAAACTGTCCTGAGGACCCTCGGCTGCCTACTTCACGGCTCATACCCCAAGACCCGTCTCAAAGCAAGAGTGAATTAACAAGGAGTTAGAACCAACTGGTCTTCTCAAATCTCTAACAAGAAAACCGCCTTTGATGGAGAGAGGAGGGGGGGAGCGGTGGAGAGAAAGCAGTAAACAAGTTGGATCATCTCATTTTGCCCTTCAGAGAACATCTGCGCAGGAGCGGATCCCTAGTTTAAAAGTTTAACCCCGCAAAAATGTTCCTTTTTCTTTTTTTTTCTCTGGACACTTACAGAGAAAATGAAGAGTTTGACGGAGTGAGCTCGCACCGTCTGCCTTTGGATTTCCGTCTTCTTGCTGTAGATGGGTTCTGGCTGTTTCTGTGAAGCGGGGGTTGCCGAGTGGTAAAAAAGATGTTTGAATAAACAGGAAGTGCTGTGCGGCTGAAGCACACTCGAGGAGAAAACACACTGGAACATTGCCCTTTGTAGGCAACCTCAGGGACGCTTGCCTCCACAGTAGCTGGCTGGGCTCTCACTAAATGACAAAGAAACCACAAGAATTCCTCAAGTAATTCTTCACTTTCAAAGTTGAAAGATCAGTTGGAGCTTGCAGGTAATTTTCAAAGTTGCATTTAGCACTTAAAGAAATCTATTAACGCTCCCCGTATCTAAATCACTCCAGGTCTGTAAGCAGCGACACAGCATCAGAAGTGTGCCCTGGCCAGACCGAGCCCTCGCCAAATGGCTCATTCTCACAGACAAGTACACACCGACAGGGTTTCGGGAAACCTGCTCTTGAGATATTTTTGTGGTGACATTTACATAGGCAGGATGCTTTTCAAAAAAAAAAAAAAAAAAAAAGAACAGGGAAGAAAGAAAGAAAAATCCAGATTCTGCAGACTTTAGAGGAATTTGTCACATGTATTTTTAAAGAACATATCGTCCCGCATTCCCAGGATATGCCCTTGATCTTGCTTCTGCTGCTTTTCCTTTCCATTTTCCTTCTCTGCAATCAACCAAACTACCTGTTTATCTCCAGATGCCTAGCTTGTCTACTCGAACACTCCTTAACCCGCCCCAAACTAATTATCAAAGTCCTGTCTTCTGTCACCCGGGTAACTTGACAGACACTGTAAAGAAAAGTAAACTGCTAAAGGCAGAACAAGTCAGCTTGAAAAATAAGATGAGGAGCTGAACAGCCATATTCAATAAAAAAAAAAAAAAGAAACGGGGAAGGGGAGGAGGAAGAAAAGGATTCCTTGTGAAAACGTATTGCTGTTGTGGCAATGTTCTTCTGCCACGGAAGCAACTGATTTGTTATTTAGCATGGAACGCTGGACTGTCTGTCATCCAGGTGCTAACACTCGGCTGAAATAACTCACTGGGAACTGTCAGTGGGATGTTTACATAGGCCCCAATCTTTTCTTCATGGAAGGAAATTTTTTACTGGAATTCATCTTCTTTTGATCTCACATTCAAAGCAACGGCAGCTTGATAGACATTCAAGTCTGAAAGCAAATCCAGACGCTGAAGATAAACCGCCAGAATATGACAGGCAGAAGCATCTAAAGCTTATAAAAATGAAGAGAACAGCGTGTCGCCTGAGTATTACAATAGCAGAAATCAAGAGACATATTAGGTGGAACTGATCAGCCACAAAAACAGTTCAAAAGGCAGATCATAGAAATAGAGGACTAGGCTAGGAGGAAAAAAAAAATGGGAAAGATCTGGTTTACTGCCTCACCTCCCTTCTGAGCCCCACAGCGCTTCCATGCCTGCCTCCCCACTTTTAGGAGGGGTGGAGTATCCAGTTCAAATGTTGCTGTCTAACTCAGCTGATCCAGTTATAAACGCTGCAAATGGTTTTCTAGCAATCTGTTTCCAAAAGGCAGGGGGGAAAGGCAGACCCTTACCTTGCTCAGGGTCCAGCAGGCTGCATTTTACTTGCATCCCCTGCATCTGCTCTGCAATGCAGTTTCAAAAGACACATAGCCTGGCCGCCATGCAAGTGGGCAGTCAGGAAGAGCGGCTCTCCACAGAAGGGCTCTAAGTAGTTCGAGATGGGGCTGGAGAGCTCTAAGGACTCTAGTTCCCTGACATGGCTAGTTACCGAATGAGCACAAAGGCTCCAGCCACAGTCACAAAAATAGACAGATGCATTCCGTCCTACAGACAGAGAAGTGCTCAACACCTAGTAGCTCTGAAGCCCACTAGCACAGTTCCATTAAGGAATTACCGCAAGATCTTTCTTGGAGGCATGCAATTTTTTCTTTTAAAAATAAGCCTCTTATTCGAATCAAAGTCAGTGCATATAAAGAAAAGGTAACTCTCCCACCAAGTCTGTCCCCAGAGCTGTTTGTTAACAAACACGGCGTGAATGGGCAGCACCAGGTTAAAGGGAAATAGAATTCCACCTTCAGTCTTAGCCTGTGATTCCTCCGGACTCTGGACAACCTTCTGGGACTACAGAGCCAGATCTTCTGCAGCACCCTAGGATTTTTTTTTAAATGTCCCTCCCCGCCTTTCGCATAATAAATCAACTGTACAATGTAGATTTTAAGAATGTACTAACCTATTTAAAACGATGTAATCAGTTTAAGGGTTCGCCTCATGCAAACAAGATGCCTGCATAACTTAGTTACAAATGTAAAAAACATGAACAAGCAAACAAAACAAAACAAAAGCCCTCCTGGATTCTAAGACTGTTCTTAAAAGTGACCTTCTCTCATGCCTACAGAGTTGGTTTGCTAAATAAAGTTGATTATTGGTCTTTAAACTGCCCTAGGCCCATGTCTTAAAGTCGCCACTGTTCCTCCCTAACCTTAAAAAAAAAAAAAAAAAGGTACCTAATACTTACTCCCAAAAATCTCCTAAGTATCCTATGTTGCTGTAGATATGACCTTTACCCAAAACAGGGAGGTCTACCATGAAAAAAAGAGAATGCTAATTCCATTCCCTTATACATTCTAAGACATTCTTCCTCTGCAAACAACGTTGTCACTACCACGGTGGGGCAAGGAGCTACCCTCCACTTCTTAGGGACGCTGAAGGTCTTTCTTTAAAAATGTGCCATGTATAAAGACCTTCATTAGTATAATCAAATGACTGTTGAGGCTTTTTTTTTATATATAAACAACTTTTGATATGTCATTTAAAAACCTCATAATAATATCATTAAAGAGCTCCCATTTTTAAAAGAGAAATTGTCTGCTCAGGGCCATGGAATAGTAGCCATGCTCCAGGACACTTCCTCTCTCTCTTTCAGACTTCTGGACTTGAATGTCACCATAGACCTTGAATCCTTGAATGTGAAATGGCTTCACGCTAATTGCTCTAATTGCTTGAAGATGTGCAGGCAGGTGAAACCTGATCCCCGTGGCCATTGTAGAGACCAGGAACAACACTGGAATGTTTACACAGTGGTTTGATTTTAATAGACAGAAGGGCTGAGTTTAAGACAGCAAAAACACAGCTAATAGGTGACCCCTTAATGTAGTCCTCCTTAAAAAAAAAAAAAAAAGACACACAACAAAATACAATTTCATGTTCTAAAAGGCAGTGTCCTAAATGCCAAGGTTATTTGCTTGACTCTTGCAGTGAGTCTATGTTAACGTTGCACCTGACATTTACACCCGAAACTCTACCCCGAATACATTTTTTTTTTTTACCTTAAAACAAAAAAGCACTTTATATGTCAGTCACCTTACAAACAGATTATGACTGTATGGTATTTCCAAGTAAGTGCACTCATTTAAATTTTAAATTGGATATTTTTCACTACTGCGATACTCCCTGTCCCTTAAAAGGGAAGCCTTGTATCTCCTTGTTTATTCCTTTGCTGCTTCTGCACCCTCTCCCCACCATGTACGGAACTCCTGACCCTTGTAGATTCCATGACTGCAGTTAAAGTTGAACCCACACCCTTTCACGTTGGTGCTTAAGACAAATGTGCATCCTTTCGGGGCCTTTTTCCTTTGTTACTGCGTGGGGCTGTGGTCTGCTTCTCATCTAGGGGCTAAGGCAGCCATGGGAGTGGCTGACATAGTTATTCAATGACAGTGGCCATTCTCCCTGGATATTTTAATGAATTGAGATGGATACAGAGGTTTGACAATGGCTCCCCAGAGTCCCCTCTTAACAGGAAATATACTGCAGCAAGACCAAGAAAAAAATACAACAGCACCTACAAGGTGTCATTAACAAAAGGAAACCAACAAGGGTTAGGGGCAGGCTTAGACAGGTGTTGAGTTACACACACACACGTTTTTATGTAATATATGTATGTGTGCACATATATGCTCACACACATACACGTGCATACATATGTATCAAGAATCTGAACATACAGAGATATTTCCTATGTAGTCAAGTGAACGCTGCTAAGGAGAAAACAAGAATTAAACATTTACTACAGGAAAAAAAAAACCCACGAAACAATAAAATTATTTTACGGTTAGGCTATGCAATGAAAAGGAATAGATGCACCTTGCAGATGAGAACTGAGAAGTGGGCAACACCGCAGACAGCTGGGAGCACTGTCGAATGGCGGCGGCTCAGCTAAGTTCTGCTGTGGATTAACTTCTGAGGGTAAAACACAAACTGCAGAAGAAAAGGGGCAAAAAAAAAAAAAAAAGTCCCTTTAAAGCTATGAAACGCTTTTAGTTATATAAGGTAAGTAATAAATATAGGAACTTGCAGTGCCTGGACTATCTGTCCCCAAACACAGCAGGGCAAAACAATCTAACAAGAATAACTGCAAGCACCCCTTTCCAATCACAGCTACCTCGCAGGCTTTTATGGACACTCGTACCTTGTCCTAAAATTTACAATCCCCTATTAAGAAGTAATGCCTCTTGCTCTGAGAAGGGGGTGGGGGGGGGAGCGAGTGTCCATTTATCCACATAAAGATTAAGTATAAACTAGTCCAAGCCAGGGAGAGGAACACCAAGGGAAAAGTAAACAGGCCCCCACCCCCCACCCCCAAAATAGTTCCCCTTTGAAAGCTCTATGCAGCGAGTGCCTGGTACCAAGGGCTGCCCTATTCCTCAGAGGGGTCAGCAAAGCTATGCTAAACTGACAGGTTCAGTTTACGGCAGGCCAGAACTTTGTTTGGATATACTGGCCTTGCTCACCGCCAGCTTAACAACAGATGGCTAGAAAACTTTCATTATGCTGCACAGGACTGAACTGCAAACAATCCAGAAAACTGTGAAAAGTTTAACTCCCTCTAAACCGATGTGCCAAACCAGGGTCTGCCCAGAGCCAGTGAGCCAGGGCGGCCCGGGGGACCATGGAAGTGATGGGTAAAACAAAGGGCACTTGCTAAAGGCCCAAGTCAACTCAATGGGCCAGTCCGGAATCCCAGGAGAGCAGAGACCCTCCTTGGTCTTGATTTTAACTGTTCGAAGCCCATTCCTTATAAGGAGTTGTACTGACTGTGCCTTCTTTTTGATTTTCCCAAAATACACTGTCAGACTTCCCCTCCCTTTGGAGAAAGAAAATCTCCCTCCAGACAATTCTGAAGCTCCCTTCCTGTCTTCCCTCCCTCTGGAAATTGGGAGGACAGGACCCAGCAGTCTCACTCTAACACCTAGATTTAAATATGATTTATCCAAATCTGTATATAATTTAAATATTCATTAAATCGATTCAATCACATGAACCCTAATATCTCCTAATGCTCCGAGACAGGTTATAAATGCACCTTCAAAGGTTTAATTCAATTGGCAATCTGAGAGGTCTTATCACTAGGAATGTGTTATTTTCATATTATTCAAGAAATGAACAAATGTGCTTTCCACAAATGTATTTTAGAAGCTACCCTTTCCTGTTATTGAAAGAAAATTGTGTTTATTACTCCTTTAGCATAGTGTAAACTCATAAACGTCAACAGAGAGTACAAGGAAAGCTGTCAACTAAATATTGTTTCCTTCATGAGCTGTTCTTCCAAGTCAATTACGCCTTTCAACTTCTGGGGCATTGTATGATAAACTGGCAGTAAAAATCATTCACATTAATATACCATGGTGCCTTGCCTGCAAAAGGTAATTAAAGAAGTAAATGACTCATAAGAATAGACATATTAGCTGCAAAATGAAAGGCAACTGAGCTGCCACATAAAAATATGTACCATTAAGATACTGCATTTTCATATTCCTGTAATCAGCTTCAGTAGACTAATGCTTATTTAATCCAGTTCTGTGCTAAGTCCATCAACAACTGTTTTTTGCTGTTTTCTCCTTGACTGAACATTATGAGAGCAGGTTTGGAATAAATACTGCAATGAGATTTTTGCATACTCAATTGAAGAACAGGTTTTTACATTTTAAAATCTATTTTTTTCCTTTCTCTGAGAAATACAACATGAAAAAATTACTGGTGGGGGAAAGAAAAAAAATATATATATATATATATATTGCGAGCTAGATACGTCTCTTTAAACAGCAGAACATTTTAGGGAAAAATATTTGTTTCCACGTTCACCTTTTCTGACCCATACCACTGATGATCAGCACAGGGGAAAGGGAGCCATGCTTCCCGTTCCCAGATCTCTGCTACCTTTATAAGGCGCTCCCTTCTGTGAATAACATCTTCCATTAGCATTAGTGGGATAAGGCAATTTATAGCTGGGATGGAAGAAGAAATCAAGAAGGAGGAAGGAGTTGGCAGGTGTGGCAGGAGAGGACCACAGCCTTGCCTAGACCCTCAAATTAACTGCTCTACTTTCCACTCTCTGGCTTTCAAACTGACATTTTGCTTTCTCCCCCCCCAACCTTTATTTCGGCACTCCCCTCGCAAGTCCACACATGCCACAAGAAGACACCTCCCGTGTGGTCTGAGATGCTCCGCTTAAATTGCTCACTTCCCTGCCTCTGGAGCCTCCACCTTGACGGGAGGAGAGGAGTCCACCATTTGCCTGAGTGAGACGTTCTGGGAACATTTAGATGCAGGAAGTTTCCGGGAGGCTGGAGAAATGCCTGTTCTTGTTGTGGAAATTAGGGCTCTTTGTTGATGACTGATGTGGGTCTAAGGCTTTGCCAATTCAGTTTGGGAGTTTCAGCTTTCAAAACTCTCCCGATTCTTCCGACGGTCCGGGTTTCCAGCCAGCAGTGAAAATCGGCCTATAAAACCTATCTGTCTTCTATCATGTCTGCCAGCAATCCACTCACTTTCAATAACATCTAAATGCATCTAGATGGGGTCCACTCACTTATCAAAAGAGCCCAAGAGATTCCTGACCTGTTTTTGTCTTCAGATGACAGGCTTTCGACGGAGGCAAAGGTCTACATTTCTATACAAGTTGTCGCCATCTCCTCTTCCCTCCTTCCGTGAAAATAGAAATCTCTTTGGCTTTAAAACTGATGAGCAGACAGCCGGGCCTCAAGGACAGCCCAGGGTGTGGGGACAGCCCTACAAGGACCCTTTGCTGTTTATTTACCTTTCCACGGTACTGAGAACTGCCGAGAGCCTCCAAATGTAGGCTGGGTCTCTCTTCTCCATGTATTGTTGCCTCAGTGTTCGAGCAGACACCACTTGGAACCACAATTAATGAGCTCTAGTCCTTTTTCTAATTAAGGAACAAAGGTTCCCGTGTGCACAGTATGGTGACGCCGTCTGCGGAACACACGTGGAAGGCGGAGTGAATGCTTCTAATTGCTTCAAAATGGGATTTTTAATATTTAGGAACATAATGGGATCGGGAAATAAGAGCATTTCCAACATCCTTTACAAATAAGGCTTTACAAAATATTGTTAGCTGTTAATAATACATCATTATCAAAAATGGAAAGTTATGAATACCAGGCACATAACCTTTGTATTCACGTGAATTAACCTATATGTATGAATACAATGATACATGAATTAGTTTTTAAAAATACATTAAAAAAAGAAAAAGCCCTCCTTAAAAAAAAAAAGAAAGAAAGAAAGAAAGAAAAATGTGAGAAGGCAGCTCCTGTGAGCCTGATACTCCTCAGACCTTAGCAGATTAGGATTCAAACGTGTAATTAAGAAAGATAACCCCAGTTTTCATAGTAATTAGGGGCTGTGGGAAATAGGATCCTATCTCTCAAAAGTGTTACAAATATACCACACTTCTAAATAACCTGCAATGCTTGGAAAGTAGACTCACTACCAAGGGCAAAGCTGCTGTGCCGTGAGCGAACAGAGTAAATGACAGACTGGCGTTCGAGTCCATTAGCTGCTATGTGATAGGAGCACATTCACTAGCACGCGACCTGTGAAAAATCTTAGATCTCTTTAAATCTTTGAATTGGATTACTGCATTAATTCTTAAGAACTGCAATCCTTCAACCAAGTCAAATTACCCTCATTAACAGTGGAAAAACTGCCTCTGCAATAAGTTAAAAAAAAAAAGATATTTATTACCTATAATCACTTTCACGTACTTCACCTAGAAATATGAGGAGTGGTGCCAACAACTTTGGCAACGGCAGCATCTTGATTTTGCATACTGATCTGAGTTAAAATAAAATCGAAAACATTTGCGTGCTGTCGAGAATTTTTTTTCGCATCTACAGGACATGTCCTTCCCTTATCCCAAGCCTCTGATAGGAAGCAAGTAGCCCCATTTTACAGGAGAAGACACTGCGCCCACTGTCCAAACTCTCCCAGTTGGTCAGGGACAGGGTCTCCTGGCCCTGTGTTCTGGACCTACACTGCAGGAATTAATTCAGAAATACAGTCTTCTAATGCTCGGGTCATGCAATGCGCCGACTTCTCTAAATCACACTCAGGGAAGGAAAGGCAGGAAAACAGATGCAAAGATCGGAACGCAGCTCCGAGGGTAGAGCCGATCCCCGTAATAAATACAGCAGAAGCCGCCTCAATTCCTCCCTCACCACATTCACTGTGACTAGTTAACCTGCCTTGAGAATGCGGCCACTATGTCCTTTTCCGGGGACAGAGGTAAAAGACATGTAAATTGGTCTACTCTGGCCTTGCTGCCCTCTAAAACGGTCTAATCGGAAATGTGGTAACAGCTTGACCGATTGTGAGCAACTTAAGGCACTTTATGGCAAATGAGCTCCTCGAAGCCCACTGACTGTTGTTCTTGGCTCCAGGGATAAGACTGGACTTCTCAGCACAAACCAGTGCAGAACAGTCCTCACCACTGAGAAGGCAAGCAACTGGGGAAGGGGCGGTTCTGTGTTTATGGAAAGGAATGGTTTTTATACCGGGTATCAAGGAATGGGATAAGGTGAATAGGTACAAGTTGCTTTCTAGAACGTGAACAACCAACACTTCTCAACAGCTATAATAAAATGCTAACTGGAGTTCAAAATGAAAACCCAGAGACACCACAAGACTCTGAAGTACCTTCTGAATCATCAGGAAAGAAAAAGGAAAGAAAAAAAAAAAAAGATAAAACCGTGCTCTGGATAGTTGTAATGTGAAATGCATTTACAGCAACGTACTGATTTGAAACTAGGTAGTCTTTATTTAGTGCAATGATGATAAAAATCAATTAAGTAGAATATTATGGGTGGTGATCCTATAATCTACCATAACCTTCTTTTTGTATAACTTCCAAAAACCAATCGTTGTTTGGATGAGCATTTTGATTCCACATCAGATCTGCAGGGCTGCAGTAGAGTCCAATAATAAGGGAAATAGCACTGGTCCGTCTCAGTCTGTAGCAGGCACGGGCATTCACTGCCCTTCTACTCTTCTAATGACCTTGCAAGCTGGGAGTGACCATACCCATTCCACAGAGGAAGAGAGGTTGACTAACCTGCCCAAGGAGAAACACTTTCTAAAGTGGGCATACGACAGTTTGGAGGTGAGGTAAAGCAAAGGAGAAGTCAGAGAGAGGAGGCGTTCAGAGGAGGGCTGGGAACAAAGAGACTCCTATCTTGGGGCAATGAAAATTTGCAGGAAACCATGATCCACACGTCAGACGGCCATGACCTAGAGACTCGTCACTCACCTCCTGCCCAGTGAGTGGCACTCCATATTTCAAAGGAGCATATGGGAATTGGTCTTCTTTGGCTCTACCATTTGGCTCTCTTCCTTTCAAGAGCTTTGTGACCAGCAGTCAGGTGCTTCTCAAACAATAAATGCTGTACCAGTGACCTCATGATTAACTTGGTTCATGACTCTAGCAACCTTTCCATATGAATGTTAAAGTTACCTTTGCACAAGTACCAGACCATACCTTCTACTGACACATCAAATAAACACAACTCTTGAGGCATGAGCACCATCTCAGCACTAGGCCTATGAAGGTGCCCCTTCCCAAGGCTTATAGTCGCATAGGAATTAAGAGATAAGGTGCCGACAACCCACAGATCCAGAAATAGAAAGCCACTACTGAGGAATCTTTAATGAAAGAACTTCACGTCCTTGTCTTTTCTAGTCTACTCTAGATAAGGCCATTGAGAGTGTCCATGAAGAGCTGATATTTAACATGAGATACCCAAGCTGAGAAGGAATCAACCAGCCAAGCAAGAGAGTGAGGAAGTTCAAAGAGATGGACCACGGGGGCTGAAAAATTACAGGTGGAAACAAGATGCTAAAAGATAAACTTAAAAGTAGCTGCTTTTATACAACTATGCTGTTCCAATAACAACAGTCTCTTCAAGCCTTTTGAAAAAGATTCTTTTTCTTTTTCAATCCTTTTAAGGCAGAAGATGTATACAGATTGCAAATATGCTTTCGATCCAATGGCCTGGAATATAAAATGCATTGTGGTGGCAAAAAACTAAACGCATAAGGAGTTTATGTGGTTTCGACAGAAAAATAAATATCTTCCGACACGGCCCCCCGTCTCTGTCTTTACCTTCGTCAGTGTTGCAGTGCACCAGTGGTGGGTAGAACGCTAAGAGGAGCTCCTACATTCCTACCCTTTATCCCAGATAGTTCACCCATCAGTGGTCAAGATGTTGATTTGAGAGGTTTTGCAGCTGTAATTAAGGTTCCAAATCAGCTAATCTTAGGATAGGGAGATAATCTAAACAGGCCTTAAAAAAAAAAAATCAAAGGGGGTTTATATTTGGGAGTTTATACTAGCATTTAGTAGTCAGAGAGAAAGTCAGACTTTCCAAGCATGAGAAATTTTTTTTTTTTTTAAGATTTTGTTTATTTATTTGACAGAGAGAGAGAGAGATCACAAGTAGGCAGAGAGAAAGAGGAGGAAGCAGGCTTCCTTCCGAGCAGAGAACCTGATGTGGGACTTGATCCCAGGACCCTGAGATCATGACCTGAGTCGAAGGCAGAGGCTTAACCCACTGAGCCACCCAGGTGCCCTGCATGAGAAATTTCTGATGTACCACTGCTGGCATCAGGGAGAGAAGGTCAACTGGCAAGAAATATGGGCAGCCTCGAGAAGTCCAGAGTGGCCACTGGTTGACAGCCAGCAAGGAAATGGGGACCTCAGTCCTACAACCACAATGAACCACATTCTACCAACGACCTGAATGAGCCTGCAAGCTGATTATTCCTCCAGCCTCTCCAGACAATCCAGGTAACACCTTCTCCCTTCGGACCCTTCTGGAACTCTGAGCAGAGAAGCCAGCAGCTCTGTGGCTGGACTTGGGACCCCACGGGACTGGGAGTTGAGAAAGGGGCACTCGAAGCTGCTAAGTTTATGGCCATTTGTTCTGCAAAAACAGAAAACTAATACATGTGGGAGAGAGATGGAATCCATCACCTGTGTCTAAAGCTTATGGAAGAAGCTCCTGGAAGGGAGGAGCGCCGGAGGGAAGGGAATGGAAAGATGGAGCAGCGTGCCTTCTGGCCTCATGGGGATTGACGTGATGAACTCGTACAGGGCCACTCCGCCATCCCGGGTCTCATTCTCCTCACTGGTAAAGAGGAGTTGAAAGCCCTGGGCAGTCGTGAGGGTGGGGGGCAGCTCAGGAGAACACACAGGCACAAACACCCTGGAAGTCCTAAAACACAATCTGAGGTTGGTTTTGTACTGCTTCCTTGCTGGGCCATGCTGATTCCTCATCTCAGCTTCCCTTTTTCCAGTTACTCCCATCATCTGTGAGACTGCTGATCAAGACACAAATATGGAATCATCCTGGGCTAGCAAAGGGAAGGTGGACCCTAACTACCCTCGAGCTTCATGGCCCTCCGGGCAGAGGTGCACCTCTCTGGTGCCCTCCGGGGAAAGGCGCATAGAGGTCAGTGTGTGTGCCAGGTGAGGAGAACCATGGCTCCTGATCCATGGCCATTTGGAAGGTGGAGACAGACGGCCTGGGTTCAAATCCTAACTCCACTCCTGACCTTGATCTAAGCACGCTGCTGTTTTCTCAGCTGTGAAGAAGTAACAGCAGCACCATCTCTTAGTGACATTGTGGGAAGCAAATTATACACAGAGTGCTAAAAAAATTAAAAAAAAAAAGATTTATTTATTTGAGATAGAGACAGAGAACAAGCTGGAGGGGCAGAGAGAATCTCATGCTGACACTACATGGAGTACGGAGCCCCATGCAGGGCTCGATCTCATGACCCTAAGGTCATGACCTGCACCAGGACCAAGAGTCAGATGCTTAACCAACTGCGCCAATCAGGCACCCCCTGCAGAAAGTGCTTTTAAGACAGAGTCTGGCCTTCAGTAAGCCTCGTATAAGAGCCATTATTATTATTACTATTGCTAATTCCGGATTCCGGAATAGAAGCTGATTTTTTTTTTTTCCAGAAAGTCTGTTTTCTCCCCCAAGGGAATTTGGAAGAATTTGGAAGATGGGGCTCAGTAAATATGTAAAAAATGTATCCATAATAAGGACTTTACCGATAATGACTTTTCATGGTACACTATAAAACCCATCTAATCTCACAAGAAAAAGGGGGAAAACCCCTCCACAGTCATGATTTTGCTGCATAATTTTATGTTTGCTCAAAGGAAAAAAAGACTATAAAGGACTTTAAAACCATGATTTATTGCTTTTTAACAAGCAGTTTTGGGGAAGCCAGAAAAGAGGATCCCCCTGCTGAAAGGGCAAGGGGAGGTAAGGAATTTCAGTGAGGGGGTCAGAGACAAGAGCAGCCAGGAAAAGAAGGCAACGGTACAACAAAACAAAGGCTGACTCCGACTCCAGTGCACACACTTCCTTCTTCCCCTCACTGGTTCACTTACTGAACTCCTCATGGCCTTTCTCGCAGGGCTGGGAAGTGAGTGGTGAAGTCAGCTCTCCCTGACCTTACGACAACGGAGGGTGCCAGGCCCATCAGGAAGCAGACATCCAGGGTAGTGCCAAGAGCACCAGGGAGGGGCTACCGATGTCCATGGCTGGGGTGCAGAGATAGCTGACTTAGGGCAGGTGCCAGTGACCCAACACCTGAGTAGCGAAGGATGCCTATCAGCGGGGGGTGGTGCACAGAAAAGTGTGTGGGGGTGCGGAGTGGGTTCTGGGCAGAGAAATGAGCGTGCCTACAGGTAGAAACACAAACGTGACCTCACAGGAGGGGCCAGAATGCCAAGAAGGAGCTGGGCGAACCACAAGGGAGAGGCTGTGATCAGAAGATCTTGTGCAGAAATTGGACTTAGGTTAATCATGATCATTTTTTAAATCTACTGCACAGTAAAATCGACTCTTCAGATACAGATGGCATGCAGTATAACACACCTATAAATTCACATAACGACCACCACGATCAGGGTATGGAGCAGCTCCATGACCCCCAAACTCCCCTGCACTTTCCCTTCCTAGTCAGACCTTCTTCCTCCCTCCCGAACGCCTGGCAAACATGGATCTGTCCTCCGTCACTGCAGTTCTAGGTTTTCAAGAATGCCGTACACATGAAATCATCTAGTATGTAACCTTTGAGTCTGGCTTCTTTCATGCAAACGAATATCTCAGAGACTTTTCCAAGCTGCTGGGTACATCCGTAGGTCCCCGCGTGCTGTTACGGGTGGGTTCTTAGTCTACGGCACGGAGGTATCCTACTGTCATTCAGCCGCTGGAAAACATCTGGATTTACCTCAGCGAGGGGCTCCTGTAGATAAAGCTTCTATGAACGTTCACGACGAGGTTCTTCTATAAACATATGTCTTCTTTTCCCTAGGATGAATGCCCAGGAGTGTGAGTGCTGGGTCACATAGAAACTGTGTGTATTGTACGTGCGCACATGGGCGCGTGTGTGTGTGTGTTTAAAAAGCTGACCCAGCTGTTTTTCAGATGGCTAGCCCATCTTGCATTCCATTGGCAAAGCATGCAAGTTTGTTCCACATCCTTGTCAGCACTTGGTATTATCAGTATTTTTCCATTTTAGCCACTGTCACAGGTGGTTAGAATTTACATCTCACTACATTCTAAGGATGCTGAACAATTTTTCCAGGCCTTCTGTGTATCTTTTTTGGTGAAATTTCTGTTTGTCCTTTGTCCATTAAAAAAAATTTTTTTTTCTTATTGTAGAGTTTTGAGAACTCTTTACATATTGTATGTACAAGTCCTCGGTTAAAGGTGTGATTTTAGTGCATTTTCTCCTAGCTGGTACTTGGTCTTCAGTCAGGGATTATATGTGCAATTTAGAAAGTTCCCTTACACTATGCCTGGGAGGAAACACAGGAAGGCTTTTCGGGTGGGGGCAATTTACTAAGAAATGAAGAACTGGAGGCTGTGGATGGGCCTGATGTCTGGAGCACGCAGGACGAGAACAAGGTGTTCTTGTGGTATGGGCAGGAGCTTGTGTGAAGCAGTCCATTTGGGGTGATGCTTTTAATACGGTGACTAATGATACCACGTAAAGGTGATGTCTTCCCATCCTCTGTTTTTAGTGCCGCTGAACCATCCCAGGTAATAAATCAAAGAAGCCAGGGTGGCTATTTGTATGGCGAGATAAGGGAAATTAATTTCAATGCCCAAACATGGACCTCCTTATATTAAAAAATGACTTGGCAATACTAGTCCTTTTCATGAGGATGTCTCGGAAATCCAACACCTGGAAAACACACACGTGGGGTGGACTCACCCTCTGTATTTTCAAGAGAAATACTGTTGTCTCCTGAGATTAGAGAGTCAAGGGGAAGAATCATTTATAAAATAAAGAGCAAAAAAATAAAGCATGGATGGGACAACAAAAAAAAAAGAAAATATTCATGGACTTTCGAGAAAGGGAGGCTTATAAAAATAAACTGCATGTAGTCATATTCTTTTAGTCCTTAAAAAATACCTTTACCATGCTTTGCAAACTACTCTAATTGTCTCACATTTTCTCTGAAAACTCAAGACGCTTTTGAGTTTAAAATGCATAAAAATATAAATACTAGGAGTGTGAACAAGAGCATACGTAACAATAGTGAGATTTCTAGGCGGAAAGATGGCTTGAACAGAGTTAATACCTTGGCTGGAATACTAAGGGGAAGACAAAGTGCAAGAAAAGCCCAGAGACTTCTCTGAGCTCCCCAGGGGCCACACCACCCACCACCCCCACCTCACAGTGCCGTGTGGGAACAATGTGAAGCCATCCATCACCAGTGAGCACGGCTCTACTTGCTGGTGCCAAGCGAGCAAGGCTGCCACCTGTCCAGCTTTCCTTTGAACGGTCCCTACACAAAGTCCCTCTCCGCTCTAAGTTCAAACTGGCATTTAATCTGGAAGCCTGAATTCTCCAGCATTTCAGCAGCAGCAAACGGGCTCTACTTCTAATTTGAAGAAGTCTCTTTCCAAGCTCTAACTTGGAAATTTGAGCCTTGATCGGCTGACCAAATTCTGGGTCGACTCCAAGCAGGCATGGTTTTTCTCTCTCTTCACTTCCCTTCTTGCCCCCAGAAATCTCTTCTTTGCAGATCAGCTGGAGGGATCTCTTGGAGATGCACATCAGGTCACGACTGGCTTCTCCTAGCACTTCACAGGAACATTTTCTAGTCTTCTTCACCTCTGTGTACCATAGAGGCTAAATAAATGTGTTGGTTAACACAGGAAGGAATAAATGATTGTGCCAAAGTAGGAAGGTTCCTTTAAGATCTCAGCCTTATCTGCATTTATTTTAAAAAATATTTTAAAAAGAAAAAACCAAAATGTTGTCATCTCAGAGGCAGAAATGCATTATCTGAGTATAAAAGCAAAAAGCTCAGGAATTATAAACAAATAATTGAGGGGCGCCTGGGTGGCTCAGTGGGTTAAAGCCTCTGCCTTCGGCTCAGGTCATAATCTCAGGGTCCTGGGATCGAGCCCCGCATCGGGCTCTCTGCCCAGCAGGAAGCCTACTTCCTTCTCTCTCTGCCTGCCTCTCTGCTTACTTGTGATCTCTGTCCAATAAATAAATAAAATAGTTTTTAAAAAAGAAATAATTGATAAATAAAATGATATTAAAATTAAAGATGGCTGAAAGAGTAAAGCAAATTTAAAATTTCACTGAAATACTAGGTAAATATTTACATATCATCAACCTAAGAAAAATGTCTAATTTTTATAGTGCATAAGAAGCTCTTATAAATCAATAAGGGAATAAGTAAATCCAATAGAAAACTAGGGAAATAATGCAAAAGAAAATACAGATGTGTCTTACTTTTTAAAAATGATTCATTTATTTATGAGAGAGAAAGTGCGCGCGCGCGCGCGCATATATATATATATATATATATATATATATATATATATATATATATGCAGGAGGTAGGGGCAGAGGGTGAGGGAATGAGAGAATCCCAAAGTGATTCCCCACCAAGCAGAAAGCAGAGCCCAACTCCGGGCCCAACCTCACGACCCTGAGACCATGATGCAAGCTGAAACCAAGAGTCAGCCACCCAACTGACTGAGCCACCCAGGCACCCCTCTTAAATACTTTTTTTTTTTTTTTAAAGGTCGTTAACCTTGTTCTTAGGGAATCTGCTATGGCCAGTGTAACAGGAAGACTGGGATGTGTAAACAGCCATCACTGAAAGGAGAAGGGGGTTATGTCCACAGTATGGGGAATAGAGATAAGCCCCTGAGAGAGTTCAAAAGGGAGGCAAGATCATTTCCAGTTCAGGCTGTCAGAGATTTCCCAGAGGAAATGATATTTAAACCACACCTTGAAAGGGGAGAGACAATTTGGATGTGCCTCCGGCAAATCTGCTTACGCAGTTTGTCAATAAGAGTTCACCAAAATTTACCGGGCTAGGCTCCTTGTCAAGCTCTGAAGACAACGGTGGTGGAGAACATAAACGGCCTCGGCCTCTACCTTCCAGAATTCAGAGTTTAATAGGAAGGAGAACTAAAATATGTTTAAAAAGCAAAGCAATAATGAACCCCCAATTCAGGAGGACCGCCCGCCTGTCCAGGCTATGGGAGGGAGTACAGATTCTAACTCATGGGCCAGTTGTTGGAGTGATTCGGTCTGAGGGTGTTCATGAATGCTTATTATGTTTTGTTTTATAACTTACTAAGTATGCTGTGTACTGTACTTAACGGTTCCTAAGGTACACTGTTGTTTTTATTTTAATACCTCCAACACTGGGATGCCTCGGAAAAGAGAGGAGAAGAGAAAGCATTATGGATTCGTGGACGCGGCTGCATTTTCACTTTACTCTTGGTATATAAAATAAAGGTCTAAGAGACTCAATGAAATACAATATATTCTCTTTTATGTATTAGGCACTATCAAAAGATAATAAAAGTATTTTTAAAAACTACATTACATCTTGTATCAGCTGGACAGGCTGAATATCATTTTGTCTGCTTTTAAAATAAGGACATGAGGGGTGCCGGGGGGGCAGGGCTTAGTCGGTTAAGTGACTGACTCTTGCTTTCGACTCAGGTCATGACTTTGGGGTCATGGAATCGAGCCCCACATCGGGCTCTGAGTGGAGTCAGCCTGTCCTTCTCTTTCTGCTGCCCCTCACCACTTTCTCTCAAATAAATAAATAAATAAATAAAATCTTTAAAAATCAAGTAAAGTAAAAAAAGACATGGAAGGGGCGCCTGGTTGGCTCCGTCAGTAGTGTGTGACTCTTGGGTTCAGGGTTGTGAATCTGAGCCCCACATTGGGCATAGAGTTTACTTATAAAAATAATAATAATAATAATGCAAATAAAGACATCTAAGATCATACTCTGAGGTGCAGGTGATAAATTCACAGATAAAACAGGCCTCCATCGAATAATTTCATGATACAAAGTCAGATCCTATTAAAACTATTACTGAGACTCTAAGTCTGTTTTTATCCAAATATATTATCAGTTCCCTGTTCTGGGCCGCCTCTCTCCCCGACCCTTTCTTTCGACAGGGAAGAAGGGACTGCGATAGGCCTGGAAATCACCTAACTACAAAAGCAATCATTAATATCTACTAAAACGATTACCAATATCCACAACACTGGAAGTTATTTAGTCTCTAAGTAATGAAGCTATCCCAATCATCTTGAACACGTGACTGAATTTTTAAAAAGAATTTGGTTCCAGAGAGTCGGAGGTGTCATCTTTTCATAAACTTTAGCTTGGCAGCCTAATAGTAGAAAACGGTTTTGCCAAAGCCATGGCAAGGTGCTTGACTATGGACTCTGATGTCTCAAACTATTCTCCCCTCCTCCCTGCCCACCCCTAACCCAGATTTCCAAAGGAAAGCTACAGATGGCTTCTGCTGTGTGTTTGCATGTGTGTGTGTGTGTAAGCAGGGTGAAATCAACAAGTACCAGGGAGGCCACTATTTAGATGGAGGGGACAGCCCGGCCGGGGCAATGCACGCGTCTCTACTTTCTTTTAAAGAGCAATTATGATTTAATATGGTAAAATTATGTCATTAAACCTACTCAACTGGAATAAATTCTCCTTTTGATATGCATTTAGAAAGGCAGTTCATATTCTATCCCTAAAATATATCTATTACATTTTTGTGTCTACCCGCTACTTCTCTTTTTACCATGATACTTGAGATAAGTTTCAGACAGTCTGGCAGAAGACAAAAAAAAATACAACAACCCCGAAACTCGATACTGATCTTACTCATCGAGACCTTTGTGATCTGTGACTGAAAATTAATCCTTAACTATAAGTACATTCTCTCACTTCCCAAAGCACAAATTTCTGACATCTTTTTACATTCTCTACAAAGACCATTACTAGTTACTCTTACAGTTTCCCTTCTTTGTTAAAAAAGCACTGTACTTTAAATTAATGAGTTTACACTCAAACGAAGAACTGTCACATGTACATTTTCTAGTTATGACTCTACCACGAGCGCATCAGAAGTATCTTTTGTAATGTACTTTTCTTCTGGCTCCGTGTCAAGAACCTGGCATGGTGTTATTGACTCTGATATGGCCTTTTTTATCTCTTTCTGTGTACGCCGGGGTAGTTGCCCTCTGAAGCTAGGTGCACCGCTTCCGCCTTTTCAACGTCAGCTTTTGGGAGTTACCCTGGATTCTTAACTATTTGGGAGTTGGAGAGAGAAAACGAAGGCATAACGGAGGTCGAGTGTGGGCTCCATGGTTTAAAATAACTAACAATGTTCCAGCTGTGTACCCTGCTCACTAGGGGCACAGACGTCGGCACACAGCACATGTGGGTTCCCATCTCTGCTCAGCTACGTGCTGCTGCGTACAGGCAACTTACGTAACTTACTCTAGTCTCGGTCTCCTCAAGTGCCACGTGAATATGACGACTTAGGGTGCCAACCTGTTGGGGGATTAAGTAATATACCCCAGCCGTTGCAAAGTACAAGCCATAAGTGGCTGTTGTTACTGCTGTATTTGACTGAGTTTCTTTTGTCAAGACCCGGACTCCAACCCATAGAAACTAAAGGGGCAGCTACTAGTACACATATGCATGGGGACTCCTAACATCTCAGGAAGGCTGCCTAGATCAAGGTGGGAACAAGGTTGGGTGGAGGGAGGATCTGTGAGTGTGGGAAACAGGACAAGGAGGGTCGCATTTCTGCTCATCTGTGCCCACCAACCCCAAGCCCCAAAGGCCATTAAGTTTGTCCCCACTTACATGTATATTAAGGGGGCTATAAAAATTCCCGCTTGGGAAGAACACATGAAGGAAAACCACTAGGGCAGGGATGCAACCACCTCCGCATAGTACAGAAAGACAAAGAGTCCTATCCAGCAGTGGGCAAAATGAATTTCCTTCACTTAATTTCCAATAGAGCGTACGTGTCTATAAAGTCTTTTTGTTTCACACAGAGTTCATGAAATAGGGTTAATTATTTGGGTCACGCCTTGCATAGCAAGCCGTTCAGGAGAATGGCCACACTCCGAGCCAGCAGGCACCCTGGACGGCCTGACCATCCAAGAACTGACATTTTCCCACTGCCTTCTTTTATAGACAAGAAGCTTGAGGCCCACTGACCTGGGAGATAACCAAGAGGAGAACTATTGGCAAAAGCAGTCCTAGAGTGGGTCCCCAAAACTCCCAGGATATCCTTTCTAGTGGATCACGCTGTCTTTCTGCAGGCTAGCATTTTGCTTCCCGGTAAGTCATGCCATCGTCCATGCTTTTGTCTACTGTGCTGCCCTCATGGTGTGAACTCACCCACATGCTGCCTCGAAGGCACATGCTTCCACCAACCCCATGGAAGCAAATAAATTCTATACTCCTGTTTCTGTCTCCCCGTGTCCTTCAAACAGGAGACCTCAACACTAAAGACCTCAACACTAACAGGTGGCCTCTGACAAGCACTCACATATGCCAAGCTCTACCTAATGCTAATTATTTTCATTTCTCATCATGAAATATAAGGGACTAGCATTAACTGCAGCTTACTAAGGGGAAACTGAGGCACAGAGTGGCTAAATAGCCTCTTTACGATCCCATGCCTAGGAAACAGAAGGGGCAGGTTCTGATAATGGGGCTGCAGAGCCTAGGCCCCCAGAAATATTGCTTCATTATTATCTCTTGTTCCGCCCACAATCCTTGCACCACCACAATCCCAGAGTTCATTTAGTTCTTTCTCCTGCTCCCCTTCACCCTCCGGGAAGCTGAAGAACAGGCATCAGCTACAGTGTCTATGGTATGCAGAACACTAAGATGACCCCAGTGACCCATATATCCTTACACTAGGCCCTCCCTGTGAGTATGAGCAGGACCTGTGGATATGATGGAATGTCACACAATGGCAAAAACAATTTTGCAGATGTAATTAATATTCCTCATCAGTTAACTAGGAGTTAATCAAAAGAGACATCTTGTGGTGGGCCTGCCCTAACCAGGTGAGCCTTTTAAAAGGAGGACTGGGGCTCTCACTGTGGACAAAGTCACTCTTCTGTTGGCCTTGTAGAAGCAGGCTGCCATCTGTGGGGGAAACCAGAAGGTGGGGAACACTAAGTGGTCTTTAAAAGCTCAAGACCTCAGTCCTCCAACTGCAATGCACTTTAGTCTGTGAATTCTGGACAACTCGTGAGCTCAGAAGAGGACTCCAAGCCTCCCAGGAGATCAGAACCTGCTGATACCTTCATTACTGAATTGCGAGGCTCTGAGCCCTGAGCAGAGGACACAGGGAAGGCAAGTCCTTAAGATGCCAGATCCTAAGGATGACATAGAAAGTGTGAGAAGAGAAATGTGTGTTTTAAGGTAGAAAGTTCATGGTATTTTGTGACACAGCAATAGAAAACACACACACCACACACAAAATATCTCATGGTATACGACCACGTTCCACAAGAGGCAGGCTGAGAAGTGCCCAGCGTGCTTTGTTGAGGAGGCCCGGGTGTGTGATGGGACCAGCCAGGGCTCTGAGAGACCAACCCAATCCCAAACCCCGGCTCTGGAACTGCCCAGTTCCACAGCCTTTAGGAAGTAACTTAGTTCTCTGAGACTCTGTTTCTCCGTCTGAAAAACAGGTCAGATACCAGTTCCTACCTCAAAGAGCTGTCTTAGACATTAAATAATACACAGCATGTATTGAACCAAGTGTTTGGAATATTAGTGATGGTCGCAGATGTTAGCTTTTGTTATTATTTAAATACGTATTCCGTATTCCTGCTCACTGGGCCTCAGTTGAACTATCTGGACAAGAAGGGTGGAGAGGAAAGGCGCTGAAATTTCTTCCTGTTCTGATGTACTTACAGAGACTCCGGCTAACATTCTTTCCGCCCCTTTCCCTTCCCCACCCAGGCATGCTGCTGGCTTCCCAAGTAACCACCCACCAGGCTCCGTGGAGGCCCACCTGAACCCAGAATGCTGAACTTTGTGACTGTTTACAGTTGTTGTCACGGTCACGATAAGCACATCCTGCTTTCTGTTTAACAACCTGTTAAAGGCACAGAGGCGTACGTGGCCATCCAATCGGGCTGCATTAAGCTGAAGGTGCCTCCCGCACACCTGCGTATCCCAGCCCGCCCAGCTCCCTTAGGCCACCCCAGACCACAGCTCAGAGGAGGGAACGTGGGGGTGGGGGGGTCGCAGAGAGGGAGCTAAGAGTTAGAGGAAGGCTGGCACCTCAAAGCCTTCTTCCAGCTCCCGTCAATCCAAACCTTTATCTTGAACTGCAGATTCTCCAGGGAGTTTTCCAAGTCTGCAAATATTTCCTCCTAATGATTCGAACTCCGTCTCAACCAAGCATGTAAGCGCATTTCAACTTTCCACATGAGTTTGGAGGTGGTGAACTTTGATCACAGACCACCCCACCATCATCCCCAACCCATCTAGGTGTTAGTATCTTAGTGGGAAAAAAACAAAACAAAACTACATCAACGTCTTCTAATCCTCTTGGTTAAAGGAGAAGGAAAGATCCACGTCATGGAACGACCAGGCACTGTCTGGGGGGTGTGGGTGTGTTGGGTTAAAGTAAAGAGGAGGATTCCAGCGTCAGAGAAGTAAACCACTCAAAGCTCAACTCCAGCCAAAGATAATTATTCTAAGAGACAATCACACAGGATGAGAGCGCACATCCCCATCACAAGTCAGACAGTTTAACGAAATGAATGACCACAGTTTTAACACAGCGCATGCTTTCCTTTCTAAATGTGTGTTTCCAGAAGCACGGCCATAAACATCAATAAATAACACTTATTGAGCTCCTACTATATGCATATCGAAAACAGCACACTAAATACGATAGTAACTATGTACCAATGAGACAAGGCTCTCAAGAAACAACAGTTCTGTCAGGGCTTAGATATTGTGCGCTGCTCTTTTTTTTTCCATATAATTCTCTCCTGGAATTGCCTGAGCCTGATTCAGACTGTACTGGGCCTGGGAATCGAGGCATTCTTTGAGGAAAGCTCTAAGGCCGGGATATGTTTAAGTTCGCTGTACGAACTAGGAAACCCATGCTGAGGGAAAATACCTCCGGGTCTATGCTAAAAATCATGTGAATGGGAGCTCAGGAAAGGCATGTTTCCTGTGAGCACGCATTCGCTCCTGGTTCTTTTGTTCTGTTCTCTATTCACTGGTGGACAGTCACGAAGAGAGACAAAACACGCAGCTCCGCAGTCAGACCACTCAGGCTCAATGCCCAGTTGACCACCCATGAGCTGTGTGACCTTGGGCAAGGCAGCTGCCCTCCCTGTGCCTCAGTGCAGCAGCTATCAGATGGAGACGGTAAGAGGCGGTCCCTTCTGGGGTTGTTCTGAAGTTCCGCTGAGATGCCTCCTGCCAAGTGCGCTGGCTGGCCTGTCGCTCCCGGGGAACCCCGGCTACCACAGTTCCATTACGAGGAGCAGGCAGACATACGGTAACAGACGCTAAGGAGTGGGGGGTTTTCGGGGTTTTTGTTTGTTTGCAATAAAATTTCAAAATAGAGATTTTTAATTTGTTAACTTGCGCAAAAATACCATTATGCAATTCTTATAACAAGATGCCTCCTAATATTACTAGAAAAGTTACTGCATGACTCCACGCCTAGCCACAGGACGTTCAAGTGGCTGTTATTCCCTCTATACAGGTAAGGAACCTGAGATTCAGAGAGTTCACGGTATTGCTATACTGGCCAGAAACAGAGTTGGGAATGAAACTCAGGTTTGCGACTGTCCAAAGTCTGTGTCCTTATCGTGACGTGTACTCTCAAAGACCACCCACGGTATAAAAAGGACATACCCAATGCTTAGGTTCATGCTGAACCACAATCTTACAATGACACTTTTCAGTTTAGAGCTAAGAGACATATCATGCAAGCCACACAGGTAATTTTAAATTTTCTAGGAGCCACACTTAAAAAAAAAAAGTTAAATGAAATGGGCACAATTTATGTTAAATATATTAGGCTTACCCCGTATATCTAAAATACTATCACTTCCACATGAAATCGACATAGAATGTTCAATGCGATATTCCACATAGTTAAGATACGAAGCATACTAAGTCTTTAAACTCTGCTGTGTATTTTCCACTTACAGAGCATCTCAGTTCAAACCAGCCATTTCCCAAGGGCTCCACAGGCACATGGGACCGGGGGCGAGACCATGCCGGCCAGCACCGTGCTAGCAGCAATTGACCACGACAGCTCATGTTAAACACCCCCGAACAAAATCTTTTGTGCCATCTGATGTCTAACCTCTGTGTTTTTTACCTGGCAGACCTGTGATCTGGGGAGGACTCGGACCATCTGCCTTCCTTTCTCAATGACCATCTAACACCCACATTCTTAGCCACAAAGACTCAATGATATCCTCACCTCTAATGCAGAATGAACATTCAGGCTTGCTCCGGGCGGTGTAGCCTGCACAATTCCATCCATGTATCCATTCTTGAAGTCAGGGAAAATGCCATGTGAGAAACAAAAGCCAAGAAGATAGGCTAGCCTTGGTGGCACAGGTAACCACAAACCAAATGGATGATTTTTTTCTTCACCCTGTGCTTGTGGACAATCAACAAAAATAAGCCCTTATTTGCTAAATAAAAATAGCTTGGCTGTGAGTGTCTTTGGTGAGGCTTGGCTCGGTTGGGGTGCTCACTGATTCCCTGGCAGACAGCCATCTCTCCTGCAGGATGGACACAGACCAGAGATGAGCATTTAATTACAAGAGGAATTGGGAGGATTGCTGAACGACTAAGTGACCACTGAGAGCAAAACAGCCAAAGGAAAAAGGGAACCAGCTCCAGGAAAAGAGATGTCTTCAAGAGAGGGCTGAATGCATAACCTAGGGATCCTGCTTTTCAAGACTGGAAGTGCCTTTCTCCATCCCTCTCTTCCTTCATTCGCTTCAATTCGCTACTCAGCACCCAGCACCGAGCAGGCGCAGAAAGGGAAAGACACTGTCACCAACCTCAAAAGCCTGAGGGCAGAATACCCATCACCATCACCACCCAGTGAGGTCTATGCTTTAGTGAAGAGGCACACTGAGGGGACGAAAAAGGAAAGGCTTTTTAGGAACAGGAGAACTAGACTGAGCCTGGAGAAGAAGAACAAGAAAAGAGGAAGGAAAGAAGGGATGGGTATTCGGGGACCGAGACCAGCATGTACAAAGGCATGGCGTCTTCAGGGAGTGGCTGGGAATTTAGTCTTGTCATGGTGGGGTGGAAAATGCAGGATAAGCTCTTATGTAATGAGCAGAGGCCAAAGCAGAACTGGTAATTTAATACCATTCAAAGAAATTTGATTTTAATGCTAACAGGTTAGTTTAACATTCAGAATTTATGAAATAGGCGAGGGAGAGGGCAGAATCTGTATGAATCTGACATGCTTCTCTACACAGCAAGGCCCAGAAGAACAGAAAGGAAGGTGGGCCTCCTGGGCTGCTCAGGTCAGCACATCTGGGCAATGAGTGGCCTTGTTGACCACGCCAGGCCAGGGAGAGGTACTGGTCAATCCAGACCAAAAAGCAGGGGAACCAGTGGACATCTTGCTCATCAGATGAAGAAGGAAAACCCAGCATTAAGATCTAGAAAGGAAAAAAAAAAAAGAGGCCCGGTTTAGGGTGGGACAGGGAAAGCACAAAGGAGCAGGTGAGCATATCTCTTCAGGGTGCGGAGGGACAAAGGGGAGGACGCCATCTTTGATTCATTAGACCCAATGGCTTCACGTCTGGATCTGACCTTTGCTATAGCCACCCAGAACAATGTTAGAAAGTGGGCTAAGTAGGTACAGATTTTCAAACACGTTTTGGAGTGTTGGGTCACAGACCTGAGAAGGTTAGAGAGAAGATGGGGATAGGAGATAGCCTAACACAGAAAGGACTTGGAAATTCTGAATGCCCTAAATTTTTTTTTTTTAAGATTTTATTTATTTATTTGATAAACAGAGATCACAAGTAGGCAGAGAGGCAGAGAGAGAGAGGAGGAAGCAGGCTGTCTGCAGAGCAGAGAGCCCGATGCGGGGGGCTCGATCCCATGACCCCGGGATCATGACCTGAGCCGAAGGCAGCGGCCCTAACCCGCTGAGCCACCCAGGCGCCCCTGAATGCCCTAAATTTTGAGTGCCTTTTAAGACAGGGTCCTCTGGGCCCAGGTACAAAATCCTCCCAAAACATTAAAAAGATAAGGCATGTAAAAGTTCATCCCTGAAATGGGTAACTTGAAATACAAATAGAAATATTACCCACTCCACTCACCTATAACCCATGAAGGTACAAGTGAGTTTGAATCACTGAATCTCAATACAGCACTTAAGGGGCAAATCTGAGAAGACTTAACAGAACTTTCTGGACAAATGCCTTTAAGCGATTCATTAAACAGGAGAAGAAATGGCTGCCAGCAGTGTTCAGTGTATTGCCCAGTGTCACAGAGAGAACCAGTAGTGTTATTAGGATAACAGTGTAAATCTTCTGGTATCAAGTCATTCTTTCACTCCTGCCTTCCACCGAGAGTCCACTGCTACCTGCAAGCTCATTTTGCAGAGGGGGGGTGGCAAAGGCATAAAAGCTCCTGCCCTCACAAAGCTTCCATTCAAAAGTGGGCAAGTCGAAAAAGTGGGAAAGAGAGAATCGGGTAACAAGTACACAAACAACAGTGGTGAGTGTGGGGCCTGAGCTTGCCGGACACAAAGGAAAGACAGTGGTGGAGCAGAGAGTGAACGGGGAGTTCAGGTAAGTCCGGAGGTCCTTGGAACTCCTCCCTCTGAGGCACTCACGGTACCGTGTGGCTGCCCACTGCAGACACCACACACGGAGGGGGGGTGAGCAGGGCCCCGGGGGGCTCCATCAGCTCGGTAATCAGCACACGTGCTCCTTTCACTGCCGCCCCCTCCCCCGCAGATACTCCGAGCCACAGCTATTCATACGCAGGGCAGGCAATGGAGAAACAGTCCCTCCATAAGATAATATATGAACAGTGCAAGGCAAAGGGAAAACCCAAAAAACAAAACAAAACAAAAACCTCATACATATGGAGAACAGATGGTTCCGGCTGGTTGCCAGAGGTCGGGGTTTAGGGGTAAGTGAAATGGATAAAGGGAGTTAACAGGTACAAACTTTCAGTTATAAAATATGGAAGTCCTGTGGATGTAACCGTACAGCACGGTGACTAGTGTTAGTACCGTATTGTGTGGCGGGAAGTTGCTAGGAGTTCTCATCATAAGAAAAAAACGGTGCAGCTACGCATGGTGTTACATGCTAACTAGACCTACCTACCCTGGTGATCATTTTGCAACACATACAAATACTGTATCCTGTTTTCCACCTGAAACTGATACAATGTTAGGCATCATTTATATCTCAAATAAAGTTAAAAATGAATATTAGAATATAAGGGGTCCCCAAATAAAACACAGGACTGAAAGTTAAAAGTCATCTGACCTCTGGATTTCTCTTTCAGCCCACAGACCACGCTCCAAAGATGTAAATGGTCATCACAAATCCTAACATGTTGAGTCACGAAAGGCAGGCTTGAATGTGGAAACAAACAGTTGAAGACTACTTAAAAAAATTTTTTAGGGGGCGCCTGGGTGGCTCAGTGGGTTAAAGCCTGTGCCTTCGGCTCAGGTCATGATCCCAGGGTCCCGGGATTGAGCCCCACGTTGGGCTCTCTGCTCAGCAGGTAGCCTGTCTCTCTCTCTCTCTCTGCCTGTCTGCCTACTTGTGATCTCTGTCTGTCAAATAAATAAATAAAAATCTTAAGAAAAAAAAAATTTTTTTTAGAAGTATACTGGATGCAGGGCTTCCTGGGTGATACAGCTGGTTAAGCGTCCAACTTTTGGTTTCAGCTCAGGTAGTGATCTCATGAGATCGAGCCCACAGTCAGGCTCTGCGCTCAGCTGGGAGTCTTGCTTGAGATTTTCTCTCCCTCTCCCTCTGCCCCTCCCACCTGTGTGCATTGCTCTCTTTCTCTCAAAATAAATAAATCTTAAAAAAAAAAAAAAGTCTACCAGATACATCACAATTGTCTGCAGAAACTCAAGAGACGTGTGAAGGGTCTCTTCTGATCCACGTTTTCAGAAAACTAAAAGGTTGGAGAGAATCCAGAGAAAGGCAAGGATGATGAAGAGGAGGGAGAGTAGAAGCTCTGAAAAAAGGTTACAAGGGTCGAGATGGTTTAGCCTGAAAAGGAAAGGGCTGCAGGGTGACTTAGTAACTGTCTTCAAGTATATGACAGGGTTTTACCAAGGAGATGTCAACAAGTGATCTTTATAAGTGGACAGGACAGAGGACCACAGTCTCAAAGGGCAGCAGGTGAAGAGCGGGCAAGTGAATTCTGGGAACCACAGAAGTTACTTCTTGACCAGACTTGATCACGCTGATAGACACTGTAGAGTTCCTTGCCTTGGAGAGCTTTTTACACAAACAGCCCATTCTCTTTGACTATAAATAGCCCTTTTTAGGCACAGTGAGGTGAAGCTGAGATGAAGTGACCTTCAGTCATCCTTTCTAAGATATTTCAACTTTTGATTCATAAATTGGAAATAAGGCTTTACCAATATTCCATCTCCTACCCTGCAGGGTGGGGAGTGAAAAACAAAACAAAACAAAACAACAACAACCCAGGATCTAGCAACGTCTCATCCAAGGAGGGTTTACTAATGACATTATTTTATAATGTAGTAAAAAGGATGCCACTTTTCACTTGATTTTTTAAAAATGATGGTAAATATAAGCAAGAGAAAAGAAGCCCCAATTAACATAGTTATGCTTAGAAGAAAAATTAGGCCAGACCCAAGAGCCTCCCTCAGGTCCCAATTCTGCTAAATGACAGAATGAATGTAGAGCTGCCATGTGCATGTCCTAAGCTTAAACTGAACTCGGGGATTCTCTTCACTTCTTTCAAGAGGCATTTACGGCAGAAGGCTCAAGAACCAATAAAAAAGGTAATTTCACAATATCGCTGCTGTGTCCCCAATCATCCAAAGGGCCGAAGGCAGCTCCGTTCCCACTACATTGCACTGTGCTTGCCACCCGGCTGGTTTTCAATTGACACTGCCATGGACTGTCCCCCTCCCCCTGGCAAGCTGGGCGTATTGGGGTTTTGTAAAAAATTGCCACTCCACACCAGGCTGCTGGTCTCTGCTCGGACTGTGATCAAAAGTAGGGGATGATTTACGCTCCTTGAGAAAAGTGAGCTCAGCCCTGGTTCTAGGCACAGGTGAGGATTCAAAAAGCCAAGTATGATTTAAGGAGAAGGTCAGAAGCTGGGGACTTATTCAGCGACTGAGTCTTCTATATCTGTAATTCTTGTAAATAATACTGACAAGCAAGTTCTGATGGAAAATCAAGTGCTAAACCCCTATTGGCAGTAAGTGAAAACAGGTATTTCCCCCTCAATTCTACAAAATTCTAGAACCCACTACTCCAAATGGTAGCCGCTAGCCACGTGTGGCTATTTCAATCTCAAATCATTAAGATTCAGTAAATTAATAAAATCTGCTCCTCCATTACATTAACCACATTTCAAAGGCTCGGGTGTTGCACTGATTAGTGGCTACTGCACAGGACCACACAGATAAATGAACATTTTCATCTCCACAGAACATTCTACTGGGCACCTCTGTTCTATGATACTAAAGGCTGAA